>JALPQI010011156.1:0-42897 GCA_025490895.1 Thaumatotibia leucotreta | reverse complement strand
TACTTAGAAATAATACAAAACTACTAATCTGAGTAAGTGATAGTAAATAAAAAAAAAAATATATCTTTGGACATTTTACACAAATCAACCTAGTCCCACGGTAAGCTCAATTAAGGCTTGTGTTGTGGGTACCAGGCGACGATATATATAATAGATAGATACGTACATATACTTAGATCATGGCTGTGTATGTATCTAAATACATACACAGCCATGACCAAGGAACAAACATTTGTGATAAATAAATACACAAAGAATGCCCTCGCCGGGATTCGAACCCGGAACCTCCAGCTTCGTAGGCAGGGTCACTACCAACTAGGCTACAGAGGCTGACAGTAGAGAGATATTTGTAATTTTTGTACTTGTCAGGCACTGTCAGGAAAAAGTGTGAGTGTACAATTTTCAAATTACCAAACCACATCAAATCAAACAGAAGAAATATCATTTTAAGTTTTGATTATTATTTAAATGCACCTGATTAAAACAAAACTCATACATACATACATACTGAATTTATTAAATTCTCATATTAATATGAGCCAATACCAACATGTCTGTTATTTGTTACTTAGATACGAGTACTAAGGAAAAGCGGTACAACAAGTAAACAAATACTAAACACAAGTTTAGTATTTGTTTACTTAAAAAAAGGCATAAACATGGGGCCCGTTTTTCGAAAGCTTGAAAGTCTTTTTTTTACACTATTAATTAGATAAGGACTGTCGCCTATATTACAAGTTACAAGCTTTCGAGAAATAGGCTCCTGTACTAAATACGAATGTTTTTGCCACTGAATAAATAATTTATATCAATTTTTAAACAAATTAATATTGTTTTTCCCTCACTAGCTCGTAAAGTGCTCGTTTATCCTTTAATACGAACGTGTAAAAACGCATATTATTCACTTGTGTGGCAAAGTAATGATCTTGGTTTTGGAATAACAAAACGTAAAATGCTCATGGAAATTGTTCCATATTAATGATAATTAAATAATTTGTTTGAGAATTTAGTGTAAAATACAAACCTTTATATAATATGATGATTTTAACATATAAATCCTAAAATTCCATAAGTAACAATTGTTTTAGTGAATGATGATAAGATGACTAGATGCAATCACAAAACGCAGAAAATGTCAACGTCAACATTGTCAAAGAATATTATAGGTTATAATCTTTATTTACCGACTCGAACACGCATAAAAATAGTAAACTAAACAACTTTCAGGGTGTTCTGTTATAATTTTGTAAAAATAATGAATGTGAATGATTTAATAATGCATTGGCGTTGGTGTGCAACTACAGGAATGTGTTAAAATCGTGCTGCGTTTACTTTTTCGTGGTAAGTTTACTGCGACAAAATCTTGCATTAAATACATGATGCATTTGGAAAATTATTATCACTAACCCGATGATGATTGTAATGTGAACAAATAATTACCTTTTTTGAGTTTCCTCGCTATAGTAAGGGGAAAAGTTTTGTGTTACACACGGGTGCAAATGTATTTTACTTCTCGTATGTTAAAACACTCGCTGCTCAGGATTCTATTATAGAACCACTCGCTTCGCTCGTGGTTCAACTATAGAATCGTTTCGCTTGCTCGTGTTTCAATTTCATACTCGCGGGTAAAATACAACTTTGCACCCTTGTATAACAAATAACTATTGAATACTGGACTCAGGTTTTACTGTGCCTCGTGAAAACGACTATGTGGAGTTTCATTTGCCAGTTAAATGTAGCTGCTTGAAGTAATTCACTCTCATTTTTGATGGCGACTGCTTTTTACACAAGGTCTTTAAAGTTTAATATTTCGATATCAAGGTCATTTGGGGAAAATCCATAAAACAAACTAAAGAACTAAAAGATGCTGTGTTTTGACGGCAGTTAGAATACATTTGTCAATAACATAACTCTTCCTGTGGGTGTCGTAAGAGTTGACTAATGGATTGAAGCACATTTCATTATAATCATCATCTCAGCCATAAGACGTCCACTGCTGAACATAGGCCTCCCCACTAGACCTCCACATATACCGGTTAGGTGCGACCTGCATCCAGAGTGTCCCAGCGACCTTCATAAGGTCACCTGTCCATCTTGTGGGTGGACGTCCTACGCTGCGTTTGCCTAGCCGTGGTCTCCACTCGAGCACTTTTTGATCCCATCGACCATCTGCTCTGCGTGCAATGTGGCCTGCCCATTGCCACTTCAGCTTGCTAATCCGGAGGGCTATTATGTCAGTAACTTTAGTTCGCCTACGGATCTCCTCATTTCTGATTCGATCACGCAGAGAACCTCCGAGCATAAAAGAAGCACATTTACTGACCATTTATTTATCGAAGAATAATGATGGATAGCAATATTGTCAATGTTAACATAGAGGACACACTACTGGGATCGCTAACCCGCCTGCTAGACGTGGCAATTATTGGCATTTTTCACCTAACCTAATGCGTCCAAACGCATGGGCAATAGAAGAGGCCGTTGTTGTCCAGCATAGGTTGATGGTGTGAAACTAAAGTACCTATTATTGGCAAGTTGTAATAAATGTAATTACTTTTTTTATGCGTTACTCTTGAATTTACGTCACGTACGGTCGGCTCTAATAATATGTATACGATTATGAACCTTATACCTTTGACATACGTTTCGAAATGTATACATATTATTATACGTGACTTTACCTATGTATACTAGATAGAACATAATGAATGATTAAAGGTTTCAGAAAAAAACTGTCTAAAGTTAAATCACGTTCATTTTATTGACTACATATACTAATTAATTAATTATTGATTAAGCATTTTATAAAGGGGGTTAATTTAATAAACCATAAGTGATAGGTAATTTAAAACGTGCAATTATTTTTTTTATATATAATTTATATAATAATTTCATGGAACGTCATTGTTTTTTTTCGGTACGCGTGTCAAATTGACTTGAACTTGGCCGTTTTTTTACCGATTTCAAAAAAGGAGCAAGTTCTCAATTCTACTGTTTTTAGGCATATGTATATTACGCGATATCTCCGAGAATTGTGAATCAATTTTAATATTTTTTTTATCGAACAAGTATCACTCCGAATTTGTCCCATTAGCAGCGAGTTGGGGTCTGATGGTGGGATCTTGGAGAAATCGATGTGTCTACTGAGAAATCTTACAGTGAGCAATTGATGCATAAATATCATAGTGTATCCGTATCAAGGTAATCTATATAAGATCTTTGGTTAGAAATTCCGAGAGATTTACAAAATATTACGAGCGGCGAGAATTCAATATCCGCCGAATTTTCCGTTAACAGCCAAAACGGATGGATATCGCTTAGCGCCTTAAAATAATTGCGGATATTGCTATATTTTGAATTAAGCAAGTTGGTAATTATATTAACATATTTATTTGCCTGACTATTATTATACAGGGTGGAACACTACTCACACTCACGATGAGTAGTCAACTAGTTGATCCACCCAATGGTCACTAGTGGACAACGCGGTGTCAACTATGTCGGTTGCTCGATACGCGTCAGTCGCAAACGCATAGTCGTTGCGTGCACAACGTGTGGTCGTTGCTTGATAAGATAAACGAGTCGGGGTTGACCTTTAGTGTACGATGCGTAGGCCACTCGTCGTACACTACTTTAATATCATAATAAATTAAACTTTGAACATAGGACACATGGCTTAAATTTCTATGATTAGACTTGAGTCTAGTGGGTGTGGAGTTGATATA
Organism: Thaumatotibia leucotreta; assembly: GCA_025490895.1. Taxonomy (NCBI): domain Eukaryota; kingdom Metazoa; phylum Arthropoda; class Insecta; order Lepidoptera; family Tortricidae; genus Thaumatotibia; species Thaumatotibia leucotreta. The sequence goes on along the minus strand of JALPQI010011156.1, from coordinate 39,172 downwards.
GTGTGCGAAGACCTTAATACGATTTTTTGATTTACATGTTTTTTGTCTTTCTAATGGTAAAAACGAACTAAAGTTGAGCCAGAGATTTAAATGTAAGCCCAGTATCGAACCCGCCGCGGGTCGAGGTCGCGGCTGCCTGCTGCATAAACTATTCAGAGTATCTTTTCAAGAGCCTTCCAAAGAGTTTAAAAGCGAACGGTGAATAACATTAACTACTCGTAGTTGGGTCTAATGTTGGGTAATGGTCATTATTAATAAGCAAGGCAAACTCTTTTAGATTGTATATTTTTCAATAAATATTGGTGGAAAAACAGAATTGCATTTTCTTTCGGTAGGTAGGCATATAAGTATCATGATTCATGATACTATATATTGATTTAAACTTTCACGATTATCGCTCATATTTTAACGACAAACGGGTCTTAATCGCGTAAACTTACGTTTAATTATATCCTGACGTTTCGGGCATGGTCTGCCGTGTGCGTGGTCTGCCTGCGACCACGGGTGTAACGTCATGTCCGAAACGTCAGGTCAGGATATAATTAAAAGTATGTTTACACGATTGAGACCCGTTTGTCTTTAAAATATCATGATAGGTACTATATTCGATTTCGAAAAGGTCCCACACGATGACATTATACTCAAGTTTACTACGGACCAAAGCAATATAAAGAATTACTGGTATTTTTTGATCTTTAAATTGTTGTCGTTCTAATAATAAATCCTAATATTTTACTTGTATCAGAAGGTAAAATGTATACTTAAACAGGTGTTTTAATGATGGCGCTTTTACCACTTATCGCGCAATAATAACGACAAACGATTAAAAATGGGACCATCATATACCTACAGGTATCCACATTTTTATTTTTCCTGTCATTGAAAATTAACAATGCCACCCCTACTCCCTAAGAAATAACAACAGCACCAAAACTAATTATTTTTCTGCTAACTTCCTCAGCTAAACGGAAAATACCCCGATAAATTAACTGAGAGGCTTCGGTAACCATAAAGCAGGAAAAACATTAAAAAAACTTTCTATATAATTTATAAATTTCATCATCTCCGGGGAAATTACTATCCACAATTCAAACTCGAGGAAGACGCAGAAAAAGCCGTAACGTAATTATAAACCAATTCATAGCAATGAAATCACAACAGGGCGAAGCCTCTGACCTCGTAACGAGACAACTTCATCACCTCGAAAACGCCATAGCTTTATAATTTCAGTAAATTAAAAAGTAATGGACTTTTGGATTTCGCGTACGCTTCCTGACTTTATGATTTGATTGTGCATGGTTTCATTCAACTTTCTTTAATTCCTCTTTTCTTTAAAACAAATGAACTATAGAACGATGCTTTCAATAGTTACTTAGTATAATGTGAGTATTTATAATAATAAATTTTAACTAGTTTATATAGGTGTCCTCTGGGTAAAGACGCCGTTTCTATCAATATCTACCAAAAACTTGAAACTATATTCTACTTGTATCTCAATGAAAATATCGATAGGGTTCTCTAAAAGTTATTTCACGATAAACAAGGTTAGAAACGGTCTCGGATGCTACATTACCGTTCCACGAATAAAATGTTTTATAGCTATTTTACAACAAAATCGATCACTAACCTGCTGTAAATATGAACAATGACAGAACCTTTTTCAGTTTATAAAGGGTGAAATTGCTGATTTACATATGTTCGTCATGCATTCGTTTTTTATGCGTGTTGCTTATAATTCCTGGATTAGGGTATGTTTATAGTTCTGTCATAAAAAAGGTAGGTACGATAATAAAATATATTAATTGCTATTTCAATGTCACCACTAAATTTACATATGTAGGTACCTACTGACAATGCGTAAGTCTAATAAGCTTTTTAATTTTTTTTTATTGAGACAATTAAAAACCTGCAACTAATTTGAATGAAACCATACACGACAGCAATGTACTGTTAAGAAAAATGATTACGCAGTTTAATTCTACTTGTTATATCCTGTGCTAATGACCGATAACAGAGATGCATCGATTTCAAAAATTAAAAAATGTACACATTGCATATAATTCAAGTCGCATTTGTATCAAAAAACGTAGTATTGGTATTTCAGCTTAAAGTGTTGTTGAAAATGAAAATGAAAATGAAATGAAAAATGTTTTATTTCCTTGAAAAAGGTTTACAATATTGGAAAATCGTGGGTAGGACTTCCCTTTAGGTAAATATACCTGTATTGGGATGCCCTGCTCCTCCTTAACTAACAGTCTTTATAATTTCCTTTTTTTAGGGAAATTTTACATATATGTATCTACTTACTTAGTTTACTTTATATAAACTAAATGCTTATCATACTATTAATTATTATGTATTATTTATTACTTAACCAATGTTTTAGCTACTATATTAATACAAACAGGTGCGCGTGTGTGTGTGTGTATTTGTGTGTGTGTGTGTGTGTGTGTGTGTGCGTGTGTATGTATGTGTGTGTACAATCAGTAATTCACGCGGTATATAAGAGACTCTGTATCATCATAACTAAGTTGTTTCAGCCATTTATTAAGTTCTATCTTACATTTATATAATAATAATGGATGGATATTTATAATTTTATTGACATTATTGTATATGTATGATGCTTGCGCTTTATATTGCCTCTTAGCAAACATGGACTTATAGCTAGTTAAGGGTGCAACGTTATTCATGCGACGGCGGGTCTGATTAACAGGATTATAATCGAGTGTTTTATGGAGCCTGAGTGTTGCACTCAAAATATACAGTTTCCTAATGGTTAATAAGTCACTCAGTTCATAAAGTTCTTTTGTTGGAAACCTGTATGGTTTTGAGTACATCACCTTAAGCAGGCAGCGTTGCCCTCTCTCTACTTCTAAGAATTTAGTCTTAGCGGCACCACCCCAGGCAGTTATACAATAGGTCATGACTGGTTGTGCTAAGGTAATGTAAAGTTGATTTAGTAGTTCTTTTGTACTAATTTGTCTGAAAGTTTTGAATATCCAGTTAAGTTTCCTTATCCTAGTGTTTACATTTTCTAGTTGCATATGCCATGAAAGGCGTTGATCAAGTTGCACTCCAAGATATTTAGTCGATTTGACTTTTACCAGTTCAGTACAATTACAAAGAGAAGTACCATCTTGACTACACATGTGTAACTTAAGTTTTAAATTGTCATTATGTTGTGAACTATCATATTTACTGAAGCATATATAATTGGTTTTACTTACATTTAACGTTAGAAGATTATTCCTAAGCCACATAGCAACTCTTTTCAAGCCAGATCCTGCGGCTCTGAACACTGACTCCCAGGACTCACCGTCGAACACAATAGCTGTATCATCAGCATAGGAGCCGATGTGCCCACGTTGCAAGTTGAGATTCGTCAAATCATTAATATATATGAGAAACAACGTGGGCCCCAGGACGCTCCCCTGGGGGACACCGTAAGTTATATCCACTCTGTCACTTATAAAGTCTCCGATTTTGACTCTTTGAGTACGTCCCTGTAAGTAGTCAGTCAACAATTTGAGAGGTAAGCCCCTAATCCCAATGCGTTCCATTTTTAGTATAAGAGTGGAGAGAGAGACCGTATCGAACGCCTTTTTTAAATCTAAAAATAAGGCTAGGCATTTCTTGCCTTTATCAACTTTATCAGTGACTAGAGAAGTAAGTGATAGTATGGCATCCTCTGTTGATCTGGACTGTCTAAAACCAAATTGGTTATCAGAGAGGATATCGAATTTAGTTAAATATGACATAAGACGATTATTTATTGCTTTTTCCACAACTTTAGAGATGGCAGTCAAGACAGAAATAGGCCGATAATTGCTTACGTCATCTTTCTCTCCACTCTTATAAACTGGAGTCACAATAGATTGTTTTAATGGGGCGGGGAACACCCCTCTTGCAAAGCAGAGGTTTACGAGGTGACTAATTACAGGGGCCACAACAATGCAGGCGTGCTTCAGAAATTTAGTTGGTATGGTGTCCCATCCAGGTGCGCTATCAGATTTGAGGCCCATGATGATGCTGTGTATTTCCTGGGGATCAGTGTTCAGGAGAACAAATGATGTGGTGATAAAGTCAGGCAAATTGTTTACAGCTTCAGCGTCTACACAGCTTTTATTTGAGTGACTTAAGATATCCTCAGCTAAAGTTTTGCCAATGCTAGCAAAATAATTATTAACGTGGTTAATGGAAGAAGTTGGTGATGTGTTAATGTCTAGCAGTTCAGTATTTGTAGTCTTATCAGATTTGTAATTAGTAATTTTTTTTATAGTTTGCCACAGCTTTTTTGAATTTTTACAGGATTTCGCCAGCTGTTCTTTTTCATATTTTCGTCTTACTTTTTTTACAAGATCATTACAAAAATTGCGGTAACGCTTATAAGTTATTTTAAAAACATCATTATGCGGTTCCCGTCGTGATTTGAGTTGTAGACTATTGCGATTTCTGATGCAGCGTAACAAGCCCAGGGTCATCCAGGGCTTTATAATTCTTTGACTACTGGGTACGGACCTAATACTTTTACTCTCGTCAATGGATTGTTTTATCTTATTTATCAATTGATTCGTCACAAGGTAAGGGTCATTGGATAAGAGAAGAATATCTATATTATTATCCGTAAGATTTTTTAATGCATTATCATAATTAACGGTTATTGTAGTTCGAGAAGATTTTTTATGAGATTTATTGTATGTAAACGTTAGATGAAGGGTTAAGTGATCTGTGACAGATGTGTTAAGAATGGTGGCATATGCGGTAATTTTTAGTAGGTCTATTTTTAGCATTAAGTGGTCCAGACAGCTACCTTGTCTAGTGGGTAGGGTGTGCCCTGGCAAAATACCATGGGATGACAACATATTTAGATATTTAGTTCTGTTAGCTATCTCATAATTTGATTCATATTGCTTGGGAATAAGGTTAATATTTATGTCACCTGTGATTATAATGTTTTTAAATGTGGTTAATTTCTCTAAGTGATTATTCAGTGAATTGATGAATTCTATTGCGTTACAATTTGAAGGGCTCCGATATATACCTAATATTACCGTTTCCTCGAGTTTAAGCTGAATGCAAGTAGCCTGATCTAATTTTATTTCTTTAGTTTGAGCGTTAAGTTGTGATTTCACATAAGTCACCACTCCATCACACTGATTAGAGTTATAAATTGTTGATATAGAAGAGTAGGACTCGATTTGGGGAATTGGTTTAAATTGGTTTAAGTGACACTCCGAAAGAATAATAATGTCAACCGTATGATTAAGTTCAGATAAGTTCAACATGAGGTCATCAAGGTTACGATAAATACTCCTAATATTTTGTGAGCAAATTGTTAAATTGGAGATTGTATTAGGTACGTGTGTATCTAAGTCGTGGATATCACATTGCACAGAAATCGCAACTTCCACTTCGTCAATCTCATTTAAAATGTGCGTGTTACAAATCATTCTTCATTAGAGTTAGAGATATGAGTCACTATATATATAATAGGTACAACAAGTCGTACCTACGTCGTGGCATTTACAGCTTGAATTAGGTGGTCGGTAGAACAGCATGGCTTGATAAACTTGTATGTACATATATATGTTATTTTTATATGTGTGTATGTGTGTATATGTATATGTCGTTTTATTGTACTTAAATAATGTGTGAGTGTTTTGTATATAAGTGTTGGAATTTAACATTATAATTATAAGCGAATCGGGATGGATGGTGATTAATTCATAGTAGTGAGAGATAACTATACCTAATCTATTTTTTATAACTATAACATAGCAATAGAAAACAAGTATTTTTCCTATAATATTATTGAACCGGCAATTAAGTAAATTATCAAGTGGTAGTCATTTTTGATTTGATAGATAGGTGATTTGAGCCTCACTTGTTACATGTACGATGTTCGCATTGTCGTCCTTTTTAAGATAAATGTTGCCATATGCCGTCCAGCAGTACTTGTACCGTTGTTGCCGCTTGAGCTCCCGGGCCAGGAAGTACAGCCGGGCCGCCTTAGGGGTCAGCTGCTCTGCCACGAACACTGGGGTCTCCTCCGAGCTGCGCAGGCCAAGGTGTTTAGCACGTAGTTTTTCTTTATTTTTGGCGTTGAATAATTTGCATGATTTTAGGACATCATTTTTCAAAATAGTAGACGACGTTTCCACTACAATGGCGGTTGTTTGAGAGCCTCCTAGTTTCGCGCGCACCCTGAAGACATCTTTTATGTCTGACTTAGTTAAGGGGCAGTCAATTGTTTGAGATAAATTCATGACCATATTGATCAGTTCATGTTTGGTTTCGCTGCCCAGTTTTGGTACATTTTTTATCTCAAAACTCGTCCTTCGGCTGTGCTTTAATGCCTCCTCAACTTTGTTCTCCAGTAGTACTATCTGTTTTTTGTCCTCGACAGATTGCTTTTCGAGGCACGCAATTTTTTTATTTGTGGCTTCGCTCTCCGCGGTTAAGAACTCAATTTTATTTTCGATATTTTTGTTAGATTCTTTAATTTCCGAAAGTATTTGCGTATTTTTCTGTATTTCTGTCGTTTGCGGCTGCATTAAACCGGTCATTAAAGCCATCATCTCTTTTTTAAACTGCTCCAGGTCGCCTGTAAAGTCTACATCATGTTTACGCTTAAAACGCGTAGTGATATAGTTCGTCGGATCGCTATTGTTTTCATGCATTCCTGGTCTCAGATCGGACTCCGAATGCGACTTATTCAATGCTCCAGAGTCAGACATTGTACTAGGCGATAATAAACTTGCAGAGGTTTCTGCCAGGTTCGACATTACTATTGTACCGCGTTATCTTATGGAGTCGAAACTGGTCCTATGACGCGCGAGTAGGCTTAGTCCGCCGGGCCAATAGGGATCGTGCGCGGGCGCTGATTGGATAGCACTTGCACACAGCAGGTAAACAATACGAATGTTGTAGACTCACGGTCCGAGGTACCAGGCGCGCAGAAACTGCAGGAGTTCCGTTGTTGTCTTGCGTTCTTTGCTCCTTTACATTTATGCACTCCTATTTTTAGTAGCAATGTTATTATTTCTTAATTTTAATTTTTAAATTTAAATATAAAAACGACACAGATTTATAAACGCGTGCGCTAACGAGGGCGGTCCGAGGGAAGAGGCCGAGGTTGTTGAAGAGGTTGTTGCCGATAAACATTATTTCGCTGTCATATTTTCAAAGTGCATGACGTCGGAGAAGTGGAGTAGGGCAGGACATATTGCCAGGCAGCGTAATGGCAGGTGGACCAAAATGTTAACGGATTGTTGACCACTTTCAGATGAGAGAAGCACAGGGCATCCGATCGCTCGATGGGTGAACGATATTCGAAAGAGTACGGGTCACTTTTGGATGAGGTTAGCTCAAGACCGGGATCAGTGGCGTAGAGGAAGAGAGGCCTATGCTCAGCAATGGGCGATTAACGGCTAAAAATTGTGAAGAGGATGATTTTTAAAATGTCATAAATTGTAGTATCATCACAAGTGACTATGTATTCGTATATGGTAACCAAATAAATATTAGTGACGTTACTTCTTCTAGTCAAGTATGCACCTAGGAGCCTATTTCTCAAAAGCTTGTAACTGGTATTACAAGCGTAAGTCCTTATCAAATGTATGGTGTTTAAAAGAAACTTCCACATGTATTACAATTTTAGAAGCTTTTGAGAAAAGGGCACCGGGCGTATCTTGCGCGGCGAGCTACGGGGCGCAATTTTATGATGTATTTTGCTGCTGGGTCGATCATGGAAATAATGGAAATATCCTGTTGATGTAGGTACTATACATATAATGCATTATGAATATATATGGTTTATGACGTAGCTGAAAGGTATACTTGTAGAATGTGTTGTTCATTCTCTCTTCTCTTCTCTCTTCTCTTTATAAGATAAAACAAATGAAAGGCTTATTTACGCCTCAAAATATTCGAAAACAATAAAATGCTCACTATCCAATTGAAATAATTAGTTCAAAGCTCATTAAAAGAGTCAGTTCACGAAGTAGGAATAGATTTTTTATTTATTTTTTATTTTTAAGATGAAAAAAAGCTCCAGATTGTCGCAAAAGAGAAAGATAAGTATTTACAGTATGTGCTTGTGCAATGACTATAAAAAAAATTCTCTAAATCTTAGATTCAGGGACTTCCGTTGCATAAATATAGGTAATATACATACATGACAGTCAGCCAGCGTTAGTTTATATAGCTTGTTTACCAACTACATGCAACTACTTCTTCGATACTTAGTAGCTAGAGGCAAATGCCTACCAACGGAACAGAACGGGTTAGGCCACCAACGAATTAGGTGCTCGTATGTTGAGATTTAAATAACAACTACGCTATCCAAATAAGCTATATTTGTTTTCATTGTTTCTTTTTTCTATTTAACTAATTTCATCTTCTTAACAAGTACAATACGTGCGGTGCACTTGACAGATTAATTTTCTACCTTGCTGTAATAATTTTATCACAGGCAATATTCAAAACAATAGGTATCCAACGAAACGGTATGTCTCTATTATTGACTTTAATTTGTTCACATTAAAGTAGAAAATGACGTGAATTAAAACCATATGCCCAAAATTTTCTTCATATACCTACTGTACCATCCGCAGTAAAACCAAAGTAACCGAAGTAGCTCTCCGAATCGGTAAACTGAAGTGGCAGTGGGCGGGGCACATTGCGCGTAGAACTGATGGCCGTTGGAGCGGGAAGGTTCTCGAGTGGCGGCCATGTACCGGAAGGCGCAGCGTGTGTAGGCCCCCCACAAGGTGGACTAATGACCTGGTGAAGGTCGCACATAGGACCGGTCATTGTGGCAATCTTTGGGAGAGGCCTATGTTCAGCAGTGAACGTCTTTCGGCTGACATGATGATGATGATGACCTACTGTATGAGAAAGGCAAGCTTGATGCAAATATTCAAATATAATATATCTCACGTGTCTTCAATTTTCGAACAGACCCTGCTGATGGCAACACCGAGCCAACCATGACACGCGATTTGCTGCATGTCATTTGAAATATAACGGCTGCATGACATGATACCGGGATGTTACTTATTTATATTCTGAATTGTACAGTCCCCGTCAGATATATCGTGGCGTCCGGAAAGTTCAAACATATGTGAACACGTCTTTATTGCCATAATAATAGAGGCTTGTTCAGATAATTTTGATCACTCCAGATGCTACTGTACAAGGTGGCCCATTCAAATCGGTCAGTATGGGAAAGTCTGAAACTATAAGACGAAGATCTGTTTTTAGAAACCATGTCATCGATTTTAATAATAAGAAAAACTGCGTTAATAAATATGAAAAAAAAAAACATTTTTTCTTAAGATTTACACATTATTGTGTACCTAGTAAAATAAATTTAAGTACGTGAAAACAATGAATTTCATTCATTTTAGACATCATGTTTCCTAGAGACATTTACTTCTTAAGACCTACACAAACGATATCTGAAATAGAGTAAGTTTATTTTTTCAAAACAACCGGGTTCAATTCCCTAGCTGGGTACAGTTTTTTTTCAATTGTATGAATGCAGTTTTTCTTTTTATCAAAATCGGTGACATGGTTCCTAAGAACTAATCTTCGTATGTCTTACAGTTTCAGACTTTCCCATACTGACCGATTTGAATGGGCCACCCTGTATATCTGATGGTGACTGTACTATCCTGTGCTGTTAGGTAAGTACTCATGGTATGTCACTCAGATTTTTGATATATATATATATAAATCACTACTTTTTCAAATATGAACAAAATCTTAATCATTGTATTTATTATGAATTCTTTTCACAAAGGGGTTCAAATTAGATTCAATGTTTGTATAAAAATCTGGCCGAATCTGGCTAAATATTGGCCGTGTGGTGACGGCAGTAAGATTACATTTGTCACCACCCCAACTCCTTCCGCGGGTGTCGTAAGAGTCGACTAAGGGATTGAAGTGTCACTGACCATTAGGTATTTGATAAAAGTTTGATGATGGGCAGCAGCGTCATCATAGTGGACACATTACTGTAATCGCCAATCCGCTTGCCCAGCGTGGCGATTATGGACATTTACCTCCTAATGCGTCTATACGCATAGTTAATAGGAGAGGCCTACGTCCAGCAGCGGACTATCATAGGCTGATTATGTTATGTTATAAAAATCTATTTTCTTAATCATAATGTCACAGAAAAGCAATTGATACCATTGAGCCACATATTTAATCCAAAATGGTTGATGATTCCTAGTTTAAAAGTTGACTGACCGACTGGAATCCCGACCCTTCGATAATTAATTTCTGCTCTAATTTACTTAATTTAATAACCTGGCTAAAACACCCACCGCTATTTGCTTACATTTCGAAGTAAATAAGTAATTCAACAGGCTTTTCCGCCGTTCCTGGCCCAAATAGCTGTTTGTCGAGACTTGTTGCGTAAGATAGGGACTGCCCGTAATTAGTTACTAACAAAGTTGCTGTGAGCTTTTATGGCCAACATTGGCAAATAAAAGAACGTTACACTGAAAATGTCGTCTTATTAAAACCATATAATTCAAATAAAGGCCATATACCAGTAAGCTTTGGTTTGATTTATTTCATCATCATCATTGCAGCCATAAAGGTCTAAGCCCACTAGACCGTACCATACCATGACCGTAGCATGTAGGTACGTATTAGACGAAAAAATATTCGTAATGACGGTCTAGTGGGTTTAGACCTTTAGGCGTCCACTGCTGAACATGGGCTTCCCATTTAGACCTCCACTTCCCCCGGTACATGAGAAAATTCTTATGTAAGTTGCTATTGAGAAAATTATCTTTCAGTTTAAGGATTATTACGCTGTGCTCCCAATAGTTGAGGATTGCTACATTTGACGTTTGGGTTACACACTGGTATCAACAAAAGTATCAACTTATAAAGTGCCGTAGAAATTGAACTACTTAAGTCTTAGCAATGAATGCACAATGGGCAATACCAAGAACTTTCCCTGAGACAATGCTCTATAGGATGCCCTGAAAATTTCGGGAATTTAATACTTAGGAACGTATATTTGACATGTGTTATATCTCTTTCTTACAAGCATAGTCTCATTATTCGAAAACACTGGCCACTTAGAAAAAAAAAACAATGTCCGATTTTCAATTGTTTTTTAAAGTCGTTGAGTCGCTGGTGAAAATGGAGCTGTCCTGCGAAAGTTTTAGAGCAATGATTTATTATGACTTTAAAAGTGGATTAACACAACAACAATGTGGAGACCGATTAACTATTGCTTTTAGTAGTGAAGCACCTTCAAAGACGACCATATACAGGTGGTATTCGGAATTCCAACGTGGCCGTGTGTCTCTTGCGGATGACGTACGTGAGGGTCGACCGAAAACGGCCGTTACCGATCAAAACATCGATGTTGTTCGCCAACTGATAAAGGAAGATAGGCATGTTACATATCGGGAGATTCAGGAGACTTTAGGCATTGGAATGAGTCAGGTACAAGTTATTTTACAACAAGAGTTGGGCGTGCGGAAGTTATTTTCCCGGTGGATTCCTCACTTGTTATCTGACGACCAGAAAACGGTACGTGTCAATTGGTGCCGCAAAACTTTAAAAAGATTTAATGGAGGAAGCTCAAATGCCGTTTTTAGTATTGTGTCAGGTGACGAATCATGGATTTACGCATATGAGCCTGAATCGAAAAACCAATCTCGAGTTTGGGTTTACGAAGACGAACCGAAGCTGACAAAAGTTGTTTGTTCTCGCAGCACGATCAAAAAAATGGTAGCCACGTTTGTCTCCAAATCGGGTCACGTGGCGACTATCGCTCTTGAAGATCGAAGAACTGTCAATGCCGATTGGTATATAGGCGTTTGTTTACCGATTGTTTTTGCTGAACTGCTAAAAACTAACCCTAACCGCCGTATTATACTACACCATGATAATGCCAGCCCTCACACCGCTCAGAAAACAGACGACTATCTGAAGGGCGAAAACGTCGAATTACTGGACCATCCTCCGTACAGCCCCGACCTAAGTCCCAACGATTTTTTTACTTTCCCGAAAATAAAGAATCGGTTGCGTGGTCAGCGTTTTCAGACCGCGGAAGAAGCAGTCGACGCTTATAAAATGGCCATTTTGTCAACCCCCACTTCAGACTTCAATAACTGTTTTAAAAACTGGTTTCAGAGAATGAAAAAGTGTATTAAACACAAAGGAGAATACTTTGAAAAACAATAAAAGTACTTTTATTTCATTAAAATGCGTATTTTTTCCGATTCCCGAAACTTTCAGGGCAACCTACGTATTTCGGAAGCTTCTCGACTAGTTATGGTTTGTAAAATTGCATCGATTCATGCTTAGCTATTTCTGGATGTCCAGTGATGACCTAATTAAGTTAGCGTTCTGTCTGTTGCGTGTTTTACTTAACTTATAGACAGTGCCAACATTTGACCTGCCCTAATGTGTTCGTCTACGATATTTGGCTCGGTCGTTATTATGATGGATCACGAGCCAGAAACTCTAGCCGCTCCGGCAAACAATTTTATTCCCCAATGGCCCCTTGTTAGAAAATAATAAGCTCCCGAACAATTGCACATAACAACGGACGAAAAATGACCAATTCTTTAACAATTCCCTGGAATTGCGTCAGTCTGCCCTTTGTCAATAATATAGAAGCTACCGTTCGTATTTTCTTTACGAAGATACTGTATAAACAGGGGAGCATGACCCTGATTGCTTTATAAATACCCAATAATAACCAGGGTTTTCACACGGGAATTTTAATGGATAGACCCAAGAATTCTCTATTAATATTCCGTAGCCATTATCTTCCAAATTTAATGATGAAAGCGGAACCTACTTAAAACCAGCAACCACCCTGCCTTTTTCGTATGAGCATAGAGTAGCCATAAATTACAGAGTGCTCAAGTCGTACATAAGAACTCGATTTTACTACCTACTTGTAGGTATAGGTAAGTATACAATCAAAGTTGCGTCCTTCTGGCTGTCGGGACCTAAAAATGATTTGACCTTTAAACCTATGTAAGTATGCAATGGATTCAAATGCTATTTTTTTTACAAGTTATAGTGTTATAGTGATATAATATGAAAGTTTATTTATTGGTTACTGGCACCCGTACGAAGCCGGGGTGGGTCGCTAGACTCGCTAGTTTCATGTAATCAGTTGTATGTAAATCAGGTCGATTATAAAATAACTTAAACTTGCTTCAAAACTTACTACAGTCAGGATCAAATACTTGGAAGCAGTCAATAGTACTGTAAACTGTATTAGATATATATGTAGTTCCAACCATTAGTTATGGCGGTTGCGTAACTTTATCTGCGGGTGTCGTAAGAGTCGACTATGGGATTGAAGTGTCACTGACTATTCTTTGATAGATTATTAATGATGGGCATCAGCGTCATCGTAGTCAAAACATTACTGCGATCGTCAATCCGTTTGCCCAGCGTGGCGATTATGGACATTTACCTCCTAATGCGTATATACGCGTAGTTAATAGGAGAGGCCTACGCCCAGCAGTGAACTGAAATAGGCCGATGATGTGTACTTCAAATCAGCTTAATTTATATTTTTTCGACAGTGATCTCACTCAAAGCTCGCTGTTAACACATTTAGTAAACCTATTGGAACCCTAAACCACTTGGGAACTATTTAAAAGTAATGCAATATCATAGGTACCTACATAATTAATCTAATTTATAAGAAGTTGTAGGTACAGTCGAGTGCATTAATATATAGACACATTTGTAAGGGACCAGTATGGAGAAGTGTATATATATTAATGCCCTTGACTGTTCTCACTAGGTACTACTTGTAATTTTGACATGGTTCTAGAGTTGTCTGGAGTTCTAATTGGTTGAGTCGAGTAGCGCTCCATGATTATTATTTTCCCGTTCGGCTTTGTCATTACCCTACGGGAAGGACGAATCCAAAAATACTATTCTAGACCAATTGGTACTAAAATAAGGTCACATTAAATTAATACTCTAAGGTTCAACCCTTGTGATATTTGCCAAATACGAAAAACGCCGTGAAAACGTTGAATATTTGACCTAGGTGAGTGACTAGGCAGTTTTGTGTACAGATAAAATGGAGGTAAAGTACAATCAATTCCCCATTACAGGTGGCTATTTATGAAACAGTCGATACTGTCCGAAGGTCAACGGAAATGGATAAATAGGCACATAACATTTAAGTGACGGTTACGGTTGCTAGCAAGAAATTGATCGATAGTTTTATATTTTGCCCCTGGAAAAATACATAGCATCAAGGATTAAGTTGCTGTCTCGTCAATTCGTATTTACTTTGAAGCTTGAGCTTTATTTTCTTCGAAGTATCTCAATGTTGCTCAAGTGTTAATAATATGAAATATTAAAACATAGGCCGAGTTTACCCTTTTCAGGCTGAATACATAAATATTTCAACAAAAACTGAGCTTACGTGTAGTTTAACCCACATCAAATGTGTAATGTGGTTACGAATATTATTTTTGAAGATGGAAAGCAAATATGAAGCTTGGGAAATTCTGTATTTTTGTATTAACATTCCAATGAATGTTACACTTCACATTAACTTCATACAGGGACTATAAAGGTGCGTTTAAATTAACTAAAAGAGCATTCGCTGTTCTAGCGCCCGTTCTACGAAATCAACCAATCACGTTTTGTGTACTGATCGAATTTCGTAGAGTGGGAGGTTAGAACAGCGAATGCTCTTTTAGTTTAACCGCACCTTAAGAGAAAGGAAAAAATATTCTACGTTTAAGTGCTGGCCTTTAACATTAGTCGATACCGTCAAATCAAATGCGTTTTTGCCAAGCTGTATGCTTCTTATTTATTCTGGTTGATAATGACCGTACTGTATTAGTACCTGAGTATGTGGAATTTACAGTCTGTGTCTGTGTTTGAATTTTCACTCGATGGAAGTTGCATAAGTAGTTAGGTACTATTTTTATTCATCGACTAGTCTCGAAATTTATACAGCAATTATGGTAAACGAGCGTATTGCCCGCCTGGTAATAAGCATCACCACTCTACAGGACGATTCTTCAGACTATTCAGACACTCATTTTCATTCCAGACGCATAGAAGATGCCATGGAGCGCAGCGGCGGCAGTAAGGTGACGGGCAGCGGGCCGGGATGAACGGCACGGAGGCGCGCGGGGAGGAGGCGGTGGCTCTGGCGCTCAGTGTGGCGGTCACCGTCATCTCCGCCATCGGTCTACTGCTCAACGCCTACATACTCTTCGTCATTGTGATCACGAAACAGGTAGGCACGTCAGAAGATAGGTGATGAACGGGGCAGTCACGTAGCGAGGCGGTGGCTCTGACCCTCAGTGTGGCGGTCACCGTCATCTCCGCCATCGGTCTACTGCTCAACGCCTACATACTCTTCGTCATTGTGATCACGAAACAGGTAGGCACGTACGAGTATGACGGATGAGAGGTGAACTGGCACGGGAAGTTGGATCAAAGTGGCGTTCTTTGTCATCTCCGCCATCGGTCTACTGCTCAACGCCTACATACTCTTCGTCATTGTGATCACGAACCAGGTAGGCACGTACGAGTATGACGGATGAGAGCGTAACGTGACGATGTATTGCGGATACTTGTACCTATACACTCTTCGTTATTCGATTAAACAAGTAGGAAATAATTCAACAATGTTTTGCAGTAAAGCTATGGCCGCATATTCAGGATTCGGAGAATTGTGTTTGTATCCCTTTTGTTATCCAAGGGAGGTGGAAATTCTATGAGGCATATTCGCCGAAGCAGAATATGTAGCCTCAACATATTAGATCGCGAGCTAGTGCTAAATTGTTAACTACTCCCTCCTGTTGGAGATCGAGTATAATGATCGTGAAATTTTCATGAAATTATATGCAACTCTGTCATGTGACTTCGGCAATGTCAGCGGGTAGTCCGGTACATTGGTATATGCTGTATATTTTATACCTACGTAAGACACAAACATTTACTCTTACAAATCAAAAAGTGTTATGAAAAAATCCTCTGATTCTTATAGATAAATAGGGAGTGCGTAATATGTACGAACAAAAGATACGCACTCCCGTGTAAATAAAAGAGACACGGGAGTGCGTATCTTTTGTTCGTGTTTATAGCCGATAGTTCATAGCTTAGTAGCTCGTGGTGAGACCAGTGCCATAAAAGAGAAGTTTAGTTGAGCATTTGTTTTACAACAGGAAATCAGCTAAATATTTTCAACTCCTCTGCCATAGGACAGTGTTATATCTGGACGTGAGAAAGCAATTCTGTCTACGTATTTAAGCTTCAACTGTATAAATGCTACGTGTAAATCCTCAATTTTCCTCAGTAATGTTAGAAATCCTACAAATATGCGGGTGACCTTTAACCCGAAAATACCTCATTGTTCACAAGTCAAACATCGAATCCCACTGTGCCAGTATACTGTACTTGTGAGTGCGACTAAGCGTGAATAATTTCTAACCCCAGAGTACACTGGAGGTTATTTATACCTCGGTAGCCTGTTGTAACTATGTATTATGTCAGCCCACTTAGTTTTCAAACAGCAATCAAATAATAACCGACGAGAAGAAAAGGCAGCTAAGGAAATAGACTGGTAGATTGTGGATGGAATAGGCTGCTGACAGACATCCGAAAATACGAAAACTCTACTGGGAAACTCTACGGCCAGCAACATCTGTGATTAGTGCTACTACTATACATATTTTGTCAGTAGACAGACAACAAAAAAACTTAAACAAACGTGTTTCACGATATGTGTCAAAGACCTTGTCAAATAAGTAAGTAAGTAAGTGTTTATTTGTAAATATAGGTACACAAAACTTTGTACATATGTACTTGTGAAATAAAACTATGGAAACCGATTACATTTATAGCTTGATTTCATTAATAATTATCGCGGTAAAACGGAGAAAGTTTTTGAAATACCTAATTGATAATTATTAGGTACTTATGTATAAAAACATTAGATACTTAATAAAAATTAATTCAGAATGTCACTCTGGGGTTCAATGAGTAAAACCGAGTTGTAGGTATACAATTCAAATTTAAATAGAAACATGAAATTAAGCCTTTATTCAAATGATCACACGAGTTTGCAGTTGATCTGTAATATCTGTTCAAATTGATGTATTGTTTTTTTTGTATGACTTTTGACTACACCGCTTCATTCATTTCAAACTCAGATTTAAAGTATTCAACATACTTACCTACCTATAAAAAAATCCTTGTGAAAACTCTAAGCTTGAGCAAAATAATAAGGCGTTCCAACTACATTCCGCCACTTCTTCCATCTAATTAAATGCTATGAGGACAGAAAATCCTGCACCGCAATATGACATTTAGGAAATTAAATTTTGCAGAATATTTCCACACGGGGCGATGTGGGACGCCGCACGGTACCGCGTATGTTATGTTAAGAAAATAATTATTAGATAAAATACAACATCTTTTCCTGCTCAGTAATATCAGTAATATGCTTCAGGGTGAATATCTGACAATGTTCGTTACAATGTGCTACTTAGTCATTTGAAGGTGGCACGGTACATTATACAAATGACGAAGTATAACATTGAGACGTTTAGAAACTTCGGCAAAAATGATGCCACCAAAATTAGGCGGACGAAACGCTCAGATATTCACCCTTCAATAATTTAGTATGTAGACTAGATAATATTACCCATGTGGCAGTAAGAATACATTTGTTACCTACCTCCTCTACTCTTCCCGTAGGTGTCGTAAGAGTCGGCTAAGGGATTGAAGTGTCACAGACCGTTCATTTATAGGGATTGAAGTGTCACAGACCGTTCATTTATCGGAGATTGATGATCGGTAGCAGCGTCATTAATTCATCATGGTTACTGTGATCGCCAATCCGCTTGCCCAGCGTGGCTATTGTGGCATTTACCTCCCCAACTAGCAAAACAGTCATATAACATCGAGCTTACTCAGCTAATAAGTCGTATAAAAGTCATATAAATGCGAATTACACAGTACCTATCGCATAAAGCCAGCTTATATAGCAATAAGTCGTATAAAAGTCATATAAACGCGAATTACACAGTACCTGTCGTATAAAGCCAGCTTATACAGCAATAGCATAATAGTCGTATAAAATGTCATATACACGTTTATACGACTTTCTTATATGACTTAAGTCATATAAGAAGACTTAAGAGTCATATAAGAAGTAGCTGAAAAAAACACATTTATAAAACGCTTATATGACTATTTTACCGAGTAGCAAAAACTTATATGGCTTACTTATGACTTGGAGAAAAAGTCGAGTAAACGTAACGCAGTCGCTATTATATATCATGTTTTATAAAAGTGTTTTATTCAGCATTTTGGTAACTTTTATGACTAAAGAGTCATATAAGATTAATGCTGAGTAACCTGCTTTTACATGACGCTTACTTGACTATTTGTCGAATAATTACATCTTATATGACCTATGGTCGAGTAAATGATGCTTAAGGAACCCTAACGTATATACCTTTAGGTGTCATGGCGCTTAAACTACTAAACTTGCTATATAAGAAGCAATTATATAATATTTCATGCTATAAATGTCATATAGTGGCTTCCTTCGTAATAATTAAATATATTTATTTAAATTATATTGTAAAAACTAATGATTAAAGTGGCGCGTTCATTATTTACCACTAAACACGGTATACTTTATCAGTAAAGTGGTATTCGCAATACATTTTCACCATTAGGTAGAATATAATACCGATTACAATATGGTCATATATACTTAGATCTGTCAAAACATACTCACCGGCATTAAGACGTGATGGTTTAATCTTTGTTTACATGCACCACAGCTAGCACAACAAAATGCCATGCACGAGCACCGTTGTCAATCCGTCTTGTGTTTAGTTTCTCTAGACATTTTTATTCCACGAAATTGGCATATAAGTAGCAATTATATATCTAATATATCGTATCGTAGTTTCTTCAATAACAATTATATGATCAAAAAGTAACTAACTCAACGGTTATATGACTCTTATATGATTAAAAGTCATATAAAAGTTATATAAGTCGCTATTATACAGCTAGTTAGCTATGAAGTGGTCACAGCGATGATTATTATATGACTAATAAGTGGTGGCGATTGCAGTTAAATGGCTTTTATATGGCTAAAACGCTGAGTAATATGGGTCCAAATCGCGTTATATAAACGTAATTGTTACGTTTTTATGACTAATTTCATAAGCTAAATGCCTGAATATGTTACGTTGCCGCGACGATTATATGACGAAATTTTGCTAGTTGGGCTCCTAATGCGTCTATACGCATAGGTAATAGGAGAGGTCTTTGTCGAGCAGTGAACTGTTATAGGCTGCTGATGTGTATTGTGTAGATATTAACTAAATTTTCATAATAGATAAAAATAGAAAGATAAAATCCGTGTACGAATTATCAAAGTATACAGTGGGTTTACTTTAACTTATCAATCACTTGTTATTTTCAATCAGGCCTTATTCTACCGTGAAAATCGAAGTTCTTAAAATTCGAGGATTTTTCTCCGTCACTCCAACGACGGTGTCTTTAGAGTGAGAAAGACAAATCCCCGAAATTTGCGAATTTCAAAGTTCGCGGTAGGGGCGCTGAGCTTGATTGTAATTATATGTAGGTATATATACCTACTTTTAATTATTTATAATATAAACACACACACCAGTTTTGAATTTAAAGTGTACACAATGTCACTCAATTTAAGTTATTTAATATTATAGGGTTTCTATACTATGTACATATTGGAATTACAATAGGCACTGATTGTATCTGTACTGGCTGATGTGTTTAGTTTGTGCATATGGCAAGATTGTGAAAAATTTGTATTTATTACAAAATATTTATAATGTTTATAATAAACTAAAAATGTTTAGCATAATTGAATCCCAGCGTGCTAGGGACTAGTATCACGAGAAATACCAAGAGCGGGAATGTCTACATTCCCGTAGTGTGTCCTCTCGCCGACAGCGGACATGGCGGCAATTAAGCGCATTGCTGGCCGCTTACGCTGGGTAGTTAGTACCAGATAAACCTAATTATAGTATTTTAGTGTTTCTCTGAACTTTCCTGAATTTTATAGAAAATAAAGATAGTAGGTAAATATCACACAAAGAAAAATGAATACTATCAAGTCTCGTATTTTTGCAGACTACGTGCCTATGTTCCTGTAAAAAGTAGAAGTTACCGCCTTATACATAGTTAGGTCAAGGCGCACAGAAAACTACCTACTGAATGGAAAGTATGACATACACGTACTGCGTTTTGCTAAATTCTACTCTACAATTTGTTATTTTCAGTTGTAGAGTCTGGCTTGTCACATAATATCTATAAGGATAAGACATCCAGCCCTAGATTTTTTGAATTTCCCGCCAAAAGTTGGGGCAATATTCCATTAGCCAGACTCTAGGTACTTAATGACAAATGAAAATCGTTAGGTACGTCAAACTTCAATGAAATTGAAATGTTTGTGAATTTCGTTTTAATACAAACTGTGTTAAATAGTAACTAGTAGTAAGTACTCACCTGACCGTTTTTTTTTCTGCCCAAGTACACACATTTTATGAACTTTTACCATGATTAATGATTATAATTGAACGGTAAAACTTGCGTATATGTAGTCTTATCCTTATAGGTATTATGCATCATGAAAGTTTAAGTTCACAATGAAGTGGAACGGTACAAACTTTGTTCGTAAAGTTAAATTATGGGATGTGGTTTTTCTATTTTCATTCTGGAAATAATATTGCATTTTTATACGATAAATTCACTGTCAAGTACAACTATAAGTTGTAGCAAAAACATGACGTGCAAGCGAAGTCTGTGTGGGTAGAATAGCAAAATTTCATTAAGAATACAAAAAGCAAATATACGAAAATGAAAGAAGTAAATCGTGCACTTTGACTTTTGACATTAAAAATACTAGTATTTTGTGAGAGCAAAAAGCTTATCAGTACAAACTTTTCGTTCCATCATAGGTACATCGTCATACGTTTATTTTATAGTTATAGCCCACATCAGATTTTTACACTGTAGTACTCTAATGTCGTATATTTTTTTATAATAGCCTTATGTATGGAAACCATTTTTAGTCAGTACAAGATAGAGTTATAGATTTTTATTTTTGTTTTTACCGACCTCCCCGTGATTGGCACCATCAACCTCATTTCAAGGCAATAGTTTTAACAATTGATACAAAAATATTTAATATAATTGTAGCAATGGTACGAAAACTGTTACTCTATCATCCTTTTATTTTTAATACGTAATTTTTATACAGGCCTTCATAATATTATTAGGTTCATTCTTTCTTTTTCCAAGAGAAAAGATAATTTTGGACAGCAAGAAAGTTAACGACTATCCGTAAGAGTTAGTCAACTTTGCCGAAAATGTTAAGAAAAAAGCTGCGCATTAATAATAACGAGTGACTGGCCTGGTGTAGAATATTAAATGAGGCAAAAAAATATGGGAAATTATAAGCTAGCTATAGTATAGCAGCTATAGTGTAGTATAGCTAGTAAAAGGAAACTTGTCTAAATTACAGCATGTACACAGTGTTTGTATTACACTGCTGCTCGAACCTTTTTCAATATTTTATAAAGAGTAATAAAGTAAACACAAAACTTGTACGAACGCGATACAACAATTACCTACCTCGTAATTTTTGTATTGCTCCTGAACACTCAAACCTATGCAACTCTAACTACTAAACACAGGCGATTATTAACTTATTAATCTTATTATATTCAGTAATATAATTATGTAGAAACTAGTTTCATGTCATATTAATATTCGGATTTAATAATACACCGGTCTGCTGATGCAATGGACATAATAAGGGCCTAAAGTGTAATTTATTACCAAGCGTGACAGAGCTATCTACTTTTACGACAGTATCATATTTTAAAGTCTGAAAAAATGTGGTACCTAGTAAAATTATGACGAATTGTACAAACAGTCTAAATAGTCAAGCTCCCTTCTTTATACTGACAGCTAGGCAGGTAATCACTAATTTAGGTAGGTATGCGTTGTGTAATTGCTGACGTTTCCAGTTCTTGTTACTAAGTACATTAATTCACATAAAGAACGATTTAAATTTATACATCAATATACTCGTAGTACGTTCTTTGCTACGGCGTAATTAGTTCCTGATGTGTCTACTCGCCAGAGATCGGACAAATGGGCGTTATTGTATATTCTAGTCTCCTCGCCCCCAACTTGTCCTTTTACCTGTACTCCTTTTAACCGCTCGTGTGTAAGAATTTTTTTCTATTAGTTTTCTTGTACACGGATCCACGTTCCGGCATACGAGGATCTAATTTTTTTACTAAATATAGAGGGGGTATGCACGCGAAGGCCGTACGTAGCGTATAAGGTGTGCTTGGTCTACTAAATAGACTGGCCAAACAAAGTCGTGTGGTGAAAGTTTGGCTCCAAGCAATTTCCTAAACGGAGGGTTACAATGCTAAGCGTCACCGGTGGTCGGTAAGCAATTAGAAGAACAGCCCTGTCCAAATGCAAGGATATATCCGACCGGGTCAGCCATTTCACGTCTGTTTCAGTTCTATTCAGTGAACTTTGCTTTTAGTACCGTGAAACTTCTCTGAAGGGTTCACACGAGGCGTCTGGTTTGATCGCGGCTTTGTTTTTGCTCAACAGATGGAAGTTTATGTTAATTTGAATTCATTGCTGCATCCAGAGAGGCAATTTTAACGTTAAATGTTTTAGGTGTGGTTTGTTAAATTTAACAATGAATTTTGTCTGTTCAAAAAGGAGAGGAGAGGTTCGTTTTTGCATTTGACGGCGTTGTATTATCTCTTTGTAGATACGCAAATCATTTTTAATAGAGTCAGTTGACGTGTTAGACTTGAATGTTCTTAGGTAAGTTGTAAATAGATATGGGTAATCTAGGTTGATATTTAAGTCCCATTCTTCAGTTCCTATACTTAGATCCAGAAGTGGAATATTCGAATACAAACAAAAAAATCTTCTCATTTCTACCAAGGCTCTCTTTTTGGACAAACCAACTTATTATTCTAAGCTTTCGAATAATAAATTTAGCTTCAAAATGTTGGGTCTAAAAAAAACTCTTTCATCAAAGTCATCCAATTTTAGAAGCCGGTTCAACATGAACCAACATGTATAGTGAACAAGTTTACCGAACATCAATACCTATTCGATTAAATGGAATCAATTAATAATGAATTTCGATTCGGGGTAGGTAATTACTACTTTGTAGTGGTTGAATAACTCGTAACTTGTTTAACCTTCGAGTAATTTCCATGTATGACCGTAAAAGTTCTATTTCAAGCAGTGTTTGTCGAACAAGGGCGTCATACACGGTCACTGTTAATAATTTGTGGCGAGAATTTTGTTTTATTATCAATATTATATGCAATATTACCAGGCGCGGATCCAAGCGGGTGGGGCAATAGGGGCACTTGCCCCCCCCCCTCATACTGGACTTATGTATGGCTAGGTGGTGTTTGAAGTATAAAATACTATCATATCATAGGGCAGTGCCCCCCCCTCAACGAAGTCCTCGATCCGCGCCTGAATAATATATGCTGTTTAGGTTACCTTCTTTTTATAATTTTTTTCGTTAATACACCGCCTACAATCTTTCTGTTTTGGCTCTAGGTTGACTGGTAGAGAATGTCGTATGGCATTAAGTTCGCCTTTTGTACAATAAGTTTTTTTCTTTTATGCAATAAAGATTAAATAAATAAATATTTTTGACGGCCTTCGTAACTCAGTCAGTAATGACTGATGACCCTGCTTCCGAAGCTGAAGTTCCCGGATTCTAATCCCGGTGAGAGCATCACTTTATACATTTATGACAAAAACATTTGTTCCTTAGTCATGGATGTTTCGATGTTATAATGTCGGCCCCATAGTAAAAGTTCATCAATGTGACCCTAAATTATCCCCCTAAAGTTTGCCGGTGAATAAAAAATCATTCTGTTGATTCGTGACGAACAAAAAGTCACGTGAACATTTTCATAGTCACATGATTTATTATTCAAATCTGCAATTTTAATACAACTATTACCTACTTATCTCTTTATCATATACGAATCTTGGTTAGGCAAGCTGACGTTTGCTGCCGATGTTTAGTTGTTTATATTTTAATAATGAAACAAAATTGATAGATACATAAACATTGCGCGAATTCCTATTAATGTCAGTATATCGAAACTTGAAACTATAATTAATGCAATATGAAATAGTTCGTGCACAAACTTTAGATAGCGCGGGTTGTTTGACAATCAAGTTCATTAGTGATCGGTAATGAAGTCTAATGTACGGCGTACCACACGGACAGCCTACCCGTGAGGCGCGAGGTATGGTGGATACGGCTGATACTCGTAGTGAGCAGCTATCTGCCTAGTGTCTATAAAGACCAGGGTGCTTAGCCAAGTTGCCAATCGCTTACGCTTAGTAGCGTATCGTAGTTTTCCCTCTCTGTCACTCTTTCATATTAGTGCGACAGACAGTTAGCTGCCTTTCGTTTACGATTGACGATTAAGCGTTAGCGATTGGCAACTTCTCTAAGCACCCTGGTCTAGTTTATACATACTGGGGCACTAATCTATTTGGCCACTCTGACTGCCAGAAAGCATTTGAAGTGGAAAGCACCCTCTAATAATCTAAATAATTATCCCAAAATTTTTGAGAAATGCCGATGGGGTATATATCTCAGTCGGTAGTGACACTAGTGACCCTGCACTTCTATTAAAATCCACTAAAATCGACTATTTAGGTTAACTGGAAGAAATCCCTTATAGGGATAAGTTCGCCTTTGTACTTCCCCTGTCATTTTTTAAATCTCATGTAATCTGTGTTTTGTACAATAAAGAGTTATACTACTACTACTACTACTATTAAATATCAGCAAAAGTTTATCTTTACATCTTGTATCGTAGTTACCTTACCGTGCACAGTGAAGCAAAACAAAAAATTCCCTCGCCCGAGGTTTTAATAAATAAATAAATATCATTGAACAATCTTATACAGATCAACCAAGTCCTACACTGAAGGAGCATTGCATGAAAACATCACCGTTTTGTCGCTTACGTGTCGCTATGGTAGCTACTCTAATAAAACATGCTAGCTGCTACGAAACACTGTCAATCTTAAAGCCTAGATATGTTATTATTATATTGTAACTCAGGCTACTAATTTAATTTTTCAAAAGTATTGAAAACTCAGTGTCGCTTGATGATGATGATGATGATGATGAGTGTCGCTTACGACATGTTTTCATGTAATGCTCCTAAACTCATAAGCTCACATCTGTACGTGTTTGATAGGTACTAAGCGACGATATAATTTTATAATACTTGATACTTGATGAGTACCTATACGGTACCTATTTTAGGCAGTTACGTTATTTTTATACGTAAATACTTACATAACCTTCACTTCCGTAGGAAGTATTTACAGTAGCGATATTTGTTTGTCACAATGTCTAACTGTGTGCCACACTCCTAATGAAATCACAGAATTAAATGCCACTTTCATGCAAATAAATGCCACGGCTGTAATTTACCGGCACTTCATTTCATTCAAATCAACATCTAAAGTAGTAATTTAGCAGAATGTTAATGTTGCTTAATTAAGACTGAATTTTACTTATGCTTTGATCGTGTCAGATTTTCTGTAAGCCCTTTTAGCAAGATTAAGTTTTGAAACTTTGATATCCATAATTATCAGATTAATATATATGCGAGCCTTAATCTCGATAAATATAGAGATTCAAATTTCTAATCCTGCGAAACGTTCACAAACAAAATCAATCATCAAAATAACTTTCTACAAAATATTCAAATGGTCAATCGAAAATCGTGTTATCTATTTAAGTAATAATTATGCGTACGGTTATACTTTTCTATTTTTGGTTTTTATCTCTATTTTTGTACATTCAACGTCAAAGATAGGCGCCAAAAATATTACGCGATCTTAATATTAAAGCAATAAAGTAGGCACCTCTATAACGTAGCTTTGATGTTGTCTGTACCAATGTTATCCAATCCCAATATACTATACACATATATGTTACATTTTCGGGGTAATTAAATCTATTAAGACTAAGTTTCAGTGTGACAATGTTCAAATTTCAAGTTGACAATAAGTGCAACATATAACACCGTAATATTGGGGCAGCGAAGTGGTAAACTATGGCATTATAGTTTGGCTATAAAAAATGTAGGTTTAATAAGCCTCCTGCGGCTACAAAACTCTAAAATATTATACAGTATGTTCGTACTAAAAGCATTTCCTGAGGGTTTCCTAAAGGAATTTTATGGCTACTTTCTATTCAATGTCTGCCATCGGAAGCGATAGGCTGTTTAGACGAATACACTTTATATGGGTTCGCTATAATGTCTGGAGTAAAGTGATTGGATATTTCATTAATACTTAATTAATTATACAATATCATTAATATAGTAGTAGTACCTTACTACACATTGTATGTAATTAAAATAACAACACTTAACATTATTGTATTTACTACTTACGTTCAGTTTTCTAAAACGGCGGACCTATTTAATACATAATATATAAAGATATAGCTTTCTCTAGTAAACAAATGTTAAAGGTTTTCATTTTCTTTTCGGTTTACCTAGTTCGGATAAATTGCTATCTTTTGCCTGGGTTTTACGTTCCGCTCCAAAAATATTTGTACCTAAATACGATTCCTCGGATATTTACCAGTGAAATGTAAAGAATGTGAAAAACTGGAACAGATAAGATAACTGTAGGCACAGCTATTTGTAATTCATGTGTATTAAAATTTATAGCAAAACAAGAAGAATAATATCAATTAAGTAATAGGTACATATTATTAACATTTCTTTATTAATTGCTAGAACGAGCAAGGTTTGCCAGACCAAATTTGTTTTAAATATCCTGTTTTAAGATGCTCAGTTCTGGATATCGAAACCAAACCCCGAGGACAAGAAGGACCCCGAACTACATTAGTAAAAAATAACATGAAAGAACCTGAAAAAGCCAAAGTCGACAAAGAGACGACCTAGGACCGAGCTGCTGGGAGACGCATGATAAGAGGGCAGATCTCTAATAACAATGGGAAATGCCTAGAGAAAGAAGTTGTAGGATGCTCTGAACAACTGCCCAGAAGAGTTTTTTTTATGTAGCAGTGAAAAACTTTGGGTCTTGACTTCTGGAGCTGGCATTTGACGTGCAGGGTGCGTAGCCAAGATGCCAATGGGTAACGCTCAGTCACTAACATCGTCTTGTTCTATGGTCACTTTTATCAAAAACCAGTCAATGTTAATTGAATACTTTCATATTGAGCCACGACCATTTAAAATAGTCACATCGTTATGTATTCAATGTCAAAATTTCATAATTTTAAGCGGTTTGCGGATCGATAGACGAAAATGCAGAGAAAAATGCGGAATGCGGAGCATCTGACAACACTATTACACACGCAAATAATGCAATTCCTTGCCATAATACTTACCTGGATGCTTAAGCCAGCAAGTTGCCAATCGCTAACGCTTAGTAGCGTATCGTAGTTTTCCTTCTCTGTAACTCTTTTATATTAGTCAGACAAAGACAGTTAGCTGCCTTTCGTTTACGACTGATGATTAAGCATTAGCGATTGGCAACTTATCTAAACACCCTGGTAAATGTACCTTAAATACATAACGGAAAGGTATACCTGTTATGGATTTAGGTATATTACATAACTGGCTTATAGTCGCAGCGCTACTCGAGCTTTCAGCTTGGTCGGACCAGGGCTTAGTATCTTCTCTTTGCTTTATTTATTCAAACCATTTTCAGTGTAGCGTCACAGCATAATCCTGTGGATTATAGGTATGTTGGGTACGCTTGGTGATTTTAGTTCCTAGTGTTAGGTACTTTTAGGCGAAAAAAATAAGTAACCAATCCGGCGTGTATGATTTTATTGAATACTTGCGATTAAGTAAGTCGAATAGGTAGGTATGAAGCTTATGGTATAAGTTATTTTATTACTGACAGAGATGATACCTATCAACATTTTTGAGGAATTACATTAAAATAAAACTTTCGACAAACACAAAACCTTTGGATTGTTTTGTCTTTATTGCTTGAATCTCTGTTCCAAATAATTAGAAATTGCTTCCTTATTTTAATATGGAGTTGAAACGTATAGAGAGGTGAAGGAAAAGGCAGATAGAATAGAATGGAAATTACTCCACCGAGAAGAGCCAAGCTCTTAAATAAATGATGATGATGATGATAAAAAAAATCGATGAGTGCTTAATACGAGGTATCCACGAGGAAAGATTTTAACCTTGTAGTCCCGAGTTTAAAAGAAGCAATCCATGTTTTGAGACATAATGCCACATACAAAAAAAATAGTTCTTTGCGTCTTTGAATAAATTTCCATACAATAATAAAATAATATTAGTGAAAATACTATTAGAAACAACTTAAAAAAAATGTACGAGTATATGTCACAATTTTGCGAAGATATAGAAGCTAGGTGCCTACGAAGTTTGTGAATTATTATTTTTAAACTAAACAACGGATCAAAAACGCCTTTTTTGGGTATAATGAATACATTTTCGAAAAATAATAAAATTATCTTTGATATTAGCTTGAATGCAGTGAACATCACTTGAAACTTTAGTATTTAAATAATCTTCCTTCCGGGCACCTTTTAACTATAGTATAAGCCATATTGTAATATCAAATGTGCTTGGAATAAATGTGAATCATATTAGGTATTCTAGTACATATTATTCATACAATATGAAACTTAATTAATTAAATTAACCTACCTACATGACTAATTGCTGGGATCTAAGTAAGACAACATATGGCATTCATGTTTTAGATCCTTATACTACTAAACAAAACAAAAACATTTCCCATTACGTCCCGTTTTCTGTATGAACTAAGACACTACGAGAATTTAAATTTTATATTGAAATTGAGGGCATTATTGCATATTATAAAACAAAATCACATTATGTCCCTATATGCCTATGTATGCTTAATTTTTTAAAACTACGCAACGGATTTTAATGCGATTTTTTTTAATAGATAGTGATTCAAGAGGAAGAGGAATTATTAGCGTTGTACCCAGAGCAAAGCCAGAGCGGGTCGCTTTTTTATAATCATAATCGAATCAGCTCGCGATTAGATTTGAATGAGCCCAGGCAAGTTCAGGTATGAAAGAATCAGAGTATCGGGATTTTTTTAAACACACTCACTTACTATTAAATTATACTCCTCTGCAAAGTTGTTGAATAATAAGAATAACTCAAAAATCGTAGCTACCTCGATTTAATAGTTTTCTCCAATTTCAATTCCAATATTTTCTATACTTTATTTACTGAATGGTGACTTAGAATTTTACCCAGTCTTTTAGAAATACTGAATGTTCGAGGAAAATCGCTGTAAGCGCGTCTAATCCCCGGTGAGAGTGTCGAGGCGCGATCACCGTTTACCGCTCGACTTAAAGCTACGATTCCGTCTAAACCAACCCCTGTATCTATACCATAAGGTTTAAATTTCTAAACGCCAGTCGGTGGATCTTCGCCAAAGCTTAAAAACAATTGCGGTTGAACTCGACGTTATGGAACTTTAAATAAAGTTCAAAATCGAGTGTTTTCCTGCGTAAGCTCTAGTGTCACTTGACGCGAGATTGCTGGAGATTTGCGCAGGTAAGAGAGATACTCTCGTAGATGGCCGTGATACCGTGCGCGTGATCATCTCCGCAAGGGCCCACTTGTTGTGAGCTGAGAACTTCATCGACGCTTAGGACAAAACGCCTACATAATAAATACGATGTGACATTTGGATCTTGGAGCTAGACGGGTCATTGTCAGACCGAAAAACAAAAGTTGTCCACTCGGTGGTCAAAAGTTAACAGCTTTTATAAATCTATGTTACGATTTGATTGCATAGGGATATAGACCGGGGAACCTAGTTGTACCGTAAATTGTTTCATCCCAAAATTAGTACAGGAATTCTTTAACTTTAGGCGTGTCCACCGAAAAGACGATAACCTAAATCTGACAATGACCCAGACTGAACAGGGGACAGATACGCTGAGCACCTTTCAGTATGGAGAGAGCCAAAAATTCACCTAATTATGCTCCATGATCCAGATGTCATCCTATACAAGGTACCCACGAGGAAAGGGAAAAATTGTAACAGCATATTCCTGAGACTAAAACAAGCAAAAAATGTTAAATGAGTTTTCGTAAAATCTGCAAAAAAGTTTTTTTTTCGTTTTTTGGATGTTTTGAATGCCTTAATACACAAAAAAGGATTTTATCAATGAAACTATCGCAAAAAATGCACTTAAATTTTTTTTTTTACATTTGCTGGGTAATTAAAGATATTTTTGTTCATTTAAGTGTGACAAGACTGGCATGGTGACAATATTGTTTCCTAAAATGCGTTTATCATAGCATAGCATAACGGTCTAAAACGGTTTTAAGAAAAAATCAAATTTTCTCTTAAAATAGACAGAATCCAGAAAGAATTTATATGACATTTTTAACTTCAAATTTGGTCAGAAATCCGCTGTTCATCTCCGCTGTTCCGCTGTGTGATTTTTTTCCCTATCCTCATGGGCACATTGTATATATAGTCCCAGTGGCCTTAGCATAAATCTTGTCTTCGACAGATATAGGCCTTCTCACCCCTACCCGTCTCTTTTCGATTGTATTAGAGAGAGAAGAATAGCCACAAGAAGGCTGCGGGTTGCTGTCAAAAACAACACATACGCTAGCTTCCAGGTCGATAAGAATATGGACAAGAAGCAATCGCAGATTTTAATGATATACAAACGTAATTTTAAAAATATTATAATGTGGTTGAAGCAACGTGGTTGAAGGCCAGTTGAATATTTAAAAAAGTTAAAAGTAAAGGACGCCAGGTGTCGGAAACGTGTCCATGTGGCATTTATTTATTATTCAATTTAATTACAAGTTTATTGCCGAAATTATAACCTAATTTTGTGAAATAATTACGATTTAAATTTATCACTTTATAGATTAGGTAATTATTTTGACATATTGGTATAATTTCATTGGAAAACAAGCATATTCATACTTGCTTTTATTCTTTTCAGAGCTTGATTTTATTTTATACTCAATCCTGCAAAATCGTATTTATATGTCTTATATTTTATAGATTGTTGTCTTAAAGACGCTGGCTTCAAATATTCCTGAGACTAATTAAACTTCGTAAAGACCTATTTGCTTTAATTAAACAAGTTTCGCGATGCCACGCAGCTTGACTTGAACTCATCTCGAATGAAGTAATTCCAGGTGAAGAAGAAACAATCAAAGTAAAATGAATGAGTAGGTACCTTTATCCAAATTGCAACAATATCTCTGATTATGTATCTGAGAGATCGTAAATTTGGGTTTACTATAAAAATAAAGAAATATTTATACATGATTTGATTTATTTCTGGAATCTTGTAAAAAAAATTGCCCGGTCGTTTTCGGTGGCTTTTTGGTCCAGCGGCGAACAATAGGCAAGGAATTAATGAGTGGAAAAACTAAATACATACCTATAGCTACAGGGTGAAACATGAGTTAGAAAAACTTATTACTCTTCACGACTCATGTTTCACCCTGTATTATAATAAGGAAAATGCTCTCCTAGTTTGCGAGGAAACTTGCTCAAATAAGGTAAGATGGGGCTTACCCTATCACAATCGTGGATAGCCTCGTCTATCGACGAGGTTATTTGAAAATATAATGTGTGTGCAATAGTGTGCATATCACAAGGAAAATACTACATTCACATTATTAGATCTCAAATCGTAGGTTTATTTATGTACAATCGATCACAAAGATATCATTAATGTTCAGGTACAAAATATATATTTACACGACCTTAATGTCAAAGCAATAAAATCGTGTAAGTATATTTTTGAGCCATAAACCGTAATGATACCTTTGAACGTCGACTGCACACTCTCGTTAGGTTCAAAGATAAACTATGAGTATAGTATGCGAAACACGCGATGCAATAAAACACAATTTGGTAGAATTGGACTAGACATTGAATTTACCAGCATTGCATTTTACTGTAAATAGCTAACAACTATATGTGAAAAGTGAAAAATAAATGAAGTAAGAGTGCCAGTGCTCGACGCTCTGCTAATATTCGACAGCTTGGTCAAGATTACAGCTGTAAGTTTTTATGTAAGCTTATAAATTGTAAGGACATAGCTATACTATACAGGGTGTTCGTTTCGATTTGCGTTAAATTAGACAGGTTACTTGGGACATTAATAGAAGTTGTCTGGTATATCGGCTTTTGGAAAAATCGATAAAAACGTTTTTTTTTGTTTTTTTACATAATAAATGAAATGGTGAGTGTGAGAGAACCTTAAGAATATCATAAAAGTTAATCTCAGGTGAGTGACGGCACATGTCAAAATAATTAGCATTAGGATGTCATAAAGGTGCAATACACTTGTTCAGTCATTAAACTTATTTTTTTAATAACTCAATAACAGTAAGAGTTAAGATACTAGTTTCTTAGAGAAATTGATTATTTTTAATAAGCTTCCCTTTAATTTAACGGAAATCAATAAAACACGGTGTATATAAATTGTAAGGACATAGCTATACTATAGGTATACAGTGTGTTACCATGACCAGAGCTTTTACGAAAATGGGTAATAAAAATAATACGCATTACTAGTAAATTTCGTTTCCAAGTATTAACATTTGACAAATAATGAAATTGACCGTACAATTAATTTTATTTCCTCTGAACGATCAATGTAACGCGTGTGCTGCTTAGTTGTCAAACCTTGTGAGTGGCTGCGATCTGTCATAGTGCAAATTAACGATTCATTTGGAAGTCCATTGCTTCTCAATTAACTGTTCTTAGAAAGTTAATTAAGTTTAAAATTAGTATCTTGAATCAAACAATGTTCACGGTTTGGCTAAAAATATGCATCGCATTCCTCGGTTTCAATAAAAGCCAGTATTATGTTAATACACTGTATAATATTATAAAGAATACGATAGTTCTAATCACCTCTCATTCCTTAATATAGCTCCGTCGCTACAACTTACGAAAGAATTTACAGACATAGTAAGATTTATTCGATATTCGAATTCTTTGTCATTTCGACATAGAGTGCCCATGTCGAATACTGGAGCCGCGTTGAGCACTGAGGGGCTACCATGAGCTCTTAATGCGATTCAGTTTAGGTTCTTGTCAATTTTTGACAGTTATTCTATGAGTCTGACACATCGCGATTTAAATTTGGTCCTAAATTGAATCGCATTAGTATTAGCCCCCAGGGGGGTTACCATGACGTACTTAATGCGATTCAGTTTAGGTCGAGAGAAAGGGACAAGGCTATACGAGTCCTATATCTCTGTCCCGTTCCCTGAACCTAATCTAAATCGCATTATGCATTTAGTACGTCCTGGTAACCCCCCTCGTAACTGTTCTGTAGACAAAATTGTTTATATTCCTATGAATCGCTTAGATTTAGTCTAAACAAGAACCCAAGGTCTGGTGCTTGCCTCGCAGAAAGAGGAATCTCTTTAGCGACTCAGCGAGGTAAAGTGTCATGGGCATCATGCCGCAGGCGGATCTTTTGGAAGCTATTTTCTTTTTATAGATGGTATATACCTAAACAGATATATTTTTATTGTAGTATAAGTTTTATCTTAATTTTTTAATTTAATTTTTTTTGTAATTAATTTAAAGTGTTGATTGTTTAATCAAAACTATGTAAACTCTTCTTGCGAATACTAAACAAATCAAAATACAACAGCTAGTAGATTACTTTTGTAACCAAAATGCCAATATATATCGTTAGCTCAGTCGCGATCCAAACGCCCAACCACTTAGGGCCCTTACCTATAACAGGTGTCCACATTTTTGCGAGCATGTTGATTGCTCTAAAACTGTCACAAACGTTACGAAAGATTTGTATTTGATAGAAAAACTTTTTTGCTCTCCAACCACGACAGAGGCGTATTTTTTGTTGCATCACAAATTTTAATCCGACCTGCCTTGAGCAAGACAAACACAAATTGGCTGTGTCAGGCAGGCGATTCAGCCATGTCGGCAGCCTGCGAATATTGCGATAACGAGTCTGCGGGCTTAGGCAACCGTTAACTCGGCGACGAAATAGCAGCCGGGTTAATTCAAGGAATAAGGAAAACTGTGCGGTACAGTGGCCAAAATAACTAAGTGTAAGGGTGCGGACCAATTACATTCTTCAAATTTAAAATTCGAATCATTGGCCAAATTTGCACATCTCCGCTCCTCTACGCGTCAATGGAGCCGCACCCTGAAGCCTGAGTGCCGAACAACAAGCGGCGCGTCCGGCGGGGCGAGTGGCGGTGCACCAAGCGTCCAAGGGATTTGAACTGGGGGCATTCAGCGTTTACGCCGTGGGTTTTCTGGCCGGCGACCGGCGCCCGACGCGTGTTCGCCGCCGACGTTCGTATGTTTTGTTCGCGAATGTTTGAGGGTGGTTTCTCGGACACGTCGTCGGTTACCCGCTGCCGGCGACGTTTCGCGAACAAAACATTCGAACGTGGCCAGCGGTGGACACGCGTCGGTCGCCGGCCGCCGGCCAGAAAACCCACGGTTTTAACACCACGGAATAATAGTTTTTTCTGTTCTGTGCTTAACACGGACGCCCGCCGCATGCCCCGCTATTCGCTCCGCTTGACCGTTCACTCTCTGTGCACACTAAGAAAAGAACTCGATAAGTTTGAGACGTGGGGCATGTCAATATTTTATCGAAAGTCACCTAAATATTATTCTTTCTTAGAAAAGCGCGACTTGTTTCGGAGAGCCTGGGAGCCTATTATGATTTGTTAATCGAGCACGAGCATTATTGTCTTGAAGGCATAAATCAATACAATACTAATAGAAACCTAAAGCTCTGATCCCAGAGAACACCTGGCTAGAAATTTTCTATGTCGTACTTCTGAAATAACATAATTGATAAAAGTGATAAAATTGTACAATTCCTTCTGCCACGACAAGAACTTAATTGAGGTAGCCACTTAACTTTGCAATGTTTCAAGGGAGAAGTATGTTTCAAGGGTGGCTGCACTGCCTGCAGGTCGGAAAGTTGTAAAAGATGTATGTCTCCTCGAGGCGGCCATTACTGGAGTTCAGGCGTTTTATTAGTTCCACTGAAGTTAAATTACGACAAATGATGCATTTAGACCTTAGACTTCTAATACTAATCTTAGACGTCTAAGGTCTAGACTTCATATACCTACATCTACGAACAAATAAAACATGGAAGCCGCACATACTAAATTGCCTTTCAAAAACGGTCCTGAATTTTGATTGACAAGTGTCAACCCCTCTTCAATTCATCAAGGTAATGAATGTATATATCAACCAATGACGTTTAAATAGGTAGACACCCTGTGCGGAACAAGAATATCAAAAAACATGGCACAATATGGCATGAGCTGATTTTGTCCGGTTGATGATAATATCGCTTACTGCTTATTTACTTTAGGATACAAAATTCGTAGAAACTTGTGCTTAATGCCGTAAACATTAAGTGTCAAATCTGCACATTGAAGTCTTATTTAAGTAAAAACTTTTCAAACCTATGATTCTATTTTAATTATGATTAGACGTTATCTGACAGCTCCTGACGGTTGACATCTAAAATGAACAGAGAATGATGGGAGTAGCCTTATTGGTAATTTAAATAATTGTCGTCTGTCACAATGTACACGTATGTGAATTAGGAAGTAGAAAATATCAAAAGAAATATGTTTATTTACAGCATAATATTTGTCATTATTCGCTTCTAAGTACTAAATAATGCTACTTATGCTAGTATTACATTGTAGTAGCTATAGTGAAACCAGGTCAATTAGGACCTGAGGACATGGATAATAATATTTTTCTACTACTGTTTTTTGACATTAACACAAATAATAACCTGCATAATAATTGGTCTGAAGACAAAGACTCTCTATGCAACAAAAACAAATGGTTTTTTTAAGTAAATAAATACTGGCCATGCGACCATTTTAGAGAAAATAATGTGAAACTTAGCTAAACGAATTAACTTACATACGTTAAAGACAGGTTTAGCAGTAGCTACAATTCGATGCAATCCTTTGCTGGTGGTATATATTTCAAATACCGGAAAATGAGCGGAGCATACGACACTCGCGTGACTAGGCTTATAGTGTGCGTCACGTCGATCTCGAGCTATAATATTGGTCCATAGTATCTAAACGTCGCTGAAGATTATGTGGGAATCTCAAATTAAAATATATTAATAAATACCTGATACTATAAATTCGCTACTTATACAACTTAAGTAATCAATACAAATTAAAATGATTTGCCGTAGCTGCATTTTTTTAATCGTCTGACGTCACCATACATTTCTTTTGTAATTTAAAAATTACGTTTTGGGTACCATAAAATAAAAATATTATTGACCTAATACTGACTCCTCACATTTTTGTTCCATGACATGTCATTTTATACTAACAAATTAAATTAACTAAAACCATGAAAATACGAGGAATACTCGTAAATGCTCTTATATTATGCATACAATACACCAAAAGAAGTATATGCCATCTTTTTTCCTGACTTTCGCATTGTTTTTTCGCAGTTCTTCGCGGCACATTTTGTCATATTGTTGACAGTCACTACTCGCGGCCCAAAGACGACTAAGCGGCAACTAGCCGCACTGTCATAATTTGCAGCTTAATTTTTGTGCCACTTTTTCCGGCGGACTGTGTATCCCGTTATTATTGTAAATCTATGATATCAACCTATAAAAATTTAAACCGTCATTTTACAATAGTTGTGATTGGTCCATCACAGTTTTGATTGGCTATATTCTATCAACATTTGTCAAATATGTTGCGCCGAAATATGCGCGGTGTTAAGAAAAGCGCTATGTTCTGCCCATCTTGGCACAATTGAACAATTGTTTTGAGCTGGCGTTAGACGTCCATGTTATACAGGGTGGTCCAAACCTTGACGTCAAAAATGTTTTTTTAGCTATCAGAATTATGAATTTTTGAAATTTTTTTTTTGAGAATTCTGGAATGAAGAAATTTATTATTAAAAAAAGACTGTTAGGTTTTTTAACTAGTTTCTTTTTGTAAAAGTACTACTACAAATAAAGCATTTACTGACAAAAAAATGAGCGTCCTCACTTTGATACAAGTTGGATAAAAAAATACCAAATTCAAAATTTTACGCTAAAAACGCATCAAAATACCATTAATGTACGTAAATAAAAAAATAAAACATATCCCAAGGATTTTTGGTAATGTAAAGACTGCCCTAGACCTTAAACCTTCGTAAAAGCAAAAAAAAAGTGATACTTAATAATGAGGATTTTTCGGAGTAGGTAGTCGGTCAAATAAACTTAAAAAAAAACTTCTAAATTTTTAATTTAAAAATAAACTGAAATTTCGTCTTTTTTTGTTCTTATTAATAAACAAAGACAGAAAATACCACGAAAACTCAATTTGTGTAGTTATTCAAGTCATTTTTTACTACTTTAAAATTTTAAGCTTTTTCAAGTTTATTTGACCGACTACTCCGAAAAATCCTTATTATTAAGTATCACTTTTTTTTGCTTCTACGAAGGTTTAAGGTCTAGGGCAGTCTTAACATTACCAAAAATCCTTGGGATATGTTTTATTTTTTTTTTATTTACGTACATTAACCTTTCGTATGCCGCTGTCAAAAAATGGTATTTAATTTATGACCTTGAAGTTTATAATTTAGAGTCCAATTGCTTGGGACGGATACGGCACTAGGCATACGAAGGGTTAATGCTATTTTGATGCATTTTTAAAGTAAAATTTTGAATTTGGTATTTTTTATCCTACATGTATCAAAGTGAGGACTGAGGACGCTAATTTTTTTGTCAGTAAATGCTTTATTTGTAGTAATACTTTTACAATAAGAAAATATTTTAAAAAACCCAATAGTTTTTTTTTATCAATAAATTTCTTCATTCCAGAATTTCTCAAAAAAAAATATTCAAAAATTCATAACTCGAAAACTACAAAAAATCGGCTAACATACATGGGGTATATTCTGATAGCCCATGACGTAGGGAACCTAAAAAAATTTTTTTGAAGTCAAGGTTTGGACCACCCTGTATACGGCCGCAGACCTACATATTTACTAAAACAATTGCGGAATTGGTTTGGACCTTGGCGCATCTAGTATAGTATACTGGCTTAGGTATATCTCCTATGCATATAATTCCTTTGCAGTCCTTCGCGGCAAAAAAAAGTATTGCTGAAATAATTATTGATTGTACTCATAAATTCTCATGCATAAGTTGATTAAATAATACTACCTTATATAGATATGGCGGTATTCAATAATGTTACATTAAAAATTAGACACATTTTGAATATGATTAATTGAGCAATTCTTTTTATTTTTGCCACTAAAATGAAATATGAAAATTTGGGTAAATTTTATACTATTTCTGCTCAGAATCACGAGCTGATTCCATTTCCGACGAAAAAAAAATGTCCCAAAAATTTCATACATATTTTGAATATCCTCTTGTGTTACCGCCATAGAAGGTGCATGGAAAATAGTAACACAATAGGAAAAAAAATCATGGGACACTTTTTTTTTCGACGGAAATGGAATCGGCTTGTGATTCTGAGTAGAAATAGTATAAAATTTACCTAAAATTTCATATTTCATTTTAGTGGCAAAAATAAAGAGAATTGCTCAATTAAGGTGGGTTTATATTGTTCGCAACTTAGTGCAACGTGAGAGTAAAATAATAGTTTAGTGTGAACTTTTGTATACAGCATACATTTAATGCACTTTCAAAATAAATTTGAGCGTTTTTAGTACAATATCCCACTTAGTAGCTTACCATGAAGATGGAATTTGCCTTTAACTTTAAAACTATAAATTATCTGTCTAACGTTGAGAGTCGATATTTCATGTTTTTCTTTCATTTGAAGTTAATTTAATACGCGTGGAAATTCCATATTCCATACAATAAATAAAATCTAAGTAACGTAACGGTTAACAATAAAGTGAGACCTTGTATACTAAAACACTCACAGATAGTAAATAGATAGGTCTGTTACACGAACGAACAAACATCTGCTTAATTGGCAAA
>JALPQI010011155.1:0-41889 GCA_025490895.1 Thaumatotibia leucotreta | reverse complement strand
CAAAAATTATGCCACCAAAATTAGACGGTTGAAACGCTCAGATATTCACCCTCTAAAGGATACAGGTAGGGTATAAAATTTTATAGAATATTCTGTAAACAAATAGATTTTTAGTACAGATGGTGCCTTTTTTACGCGCTAGTGCGAGAAGTGGCTCATTTTACGTCAGGTCCAAAATTTCGGAGGGTCATGTGTACTAATCAATCAGTCCGTTTGCATTATTTTCTATGAAAAAATTGTGTGATAAATAATTACACAAATATTGCCTTTGCCGTGATTCGAACCCGGAATTTCCAGCTTCGTCGGCAGGGTCACTACCTACTAGGCTGACAAACATATACCATATATCTACCTAAATCCAGCTATTATTAAACCGCGATTAGAATGGGATTCGAAAGTACTGCACAACAGTATACGAGTAATAAGTCAATATAGGATAATATATTCATAGCTTTATTAATATACTCATAGTTTAAGTGCAGAGGCTTACAGACAATCGAGTAATTAATCACTAACTACATAACTCACAAAATAAACAACTCTTTTCTTAATATTTTCTTCGGTTACTGCGAGGATTACACATGAAATAAAACTATGAAAACGGATAAACTCGCGTATATTAACTAACTTTAACTTCATTCCGACGTTTCGAACACTTTACAGGGTTCGTGGTCTGCGGGCATAGTTTTATTTCAACTCTTTTCTTGGTTTGTGTCAACAGTATGTAGTGTAGCCCCAATCTATTCAGTCTTGTATAGCCGCAACCTAATTGAAACTTGATCTCATTCCTAATAAGGAACCTATAATACCTAGTTAACCTAAATTAAAGCCAAAAATTAAACCTTGGGCTCAGATTGCTGTAATTCCAGCTACTTAAATCATAAATCATAATTTATTTGCAGAAAAAGGGTCAATATACAGGTCTTAAAGTAAATATAAATATGTTCCACCTTTTCAGCTGTTCACAGACAGCACGCAAATTCTTACATCCTACATATGTACAGTAAAAATACCAGTTATTTACAGTACCTAACTAAAGTTAGCCATACCTAAAGATTTTGCTGCACTCGTCTGCTATGCTCTAAAAATTCCTTGGTACTATAAAAACAGTGCTCTAGCAGAAAACTCGTTAAAGTCCGCCTTCCTAGGAACATCCACGAACATTACCTTGACCCACCGCCTTACATGGTCATCTCCTCTACTTAATACATATGATTATAGTATAAAAGGCCTTGTTTCACAAATAAATAATCAGTTTTACCTCAGACTTCGTTGTATCATTTTCTACGTCAAACCACACCTCAAGTACTTTCGAATCCCCTTCTGATTCCGGTTTAATAATAAATGGTTACCACTGCGACCATATATAACATGGACGTCTAACGCCAGCTCAAAAATGCCCCCAAAACCAATTGTTCAATTGTGCCAAGATGGGCAGGACATAGCGCTTTTCTTAACACCGCGCATATTTCGGCGCAACATCTTTGAGATATTTTATAGAATATTGCCAATCAGAACTTTGATGGACCAATGACAACTATTTTTAAATGGCGGTTTAAGTTTTTATAGGTTGATATTGAAATTCATTACCGTGATGCAATGAAGAGAGGGTGACACTTGTCAACTAAAATTCAGGACCGTTTTTGAAAGGCAATTTAATATGGCGTGCGGGTTCCATGTTTTATTTGTTCGTAGCTAATAAGGAACCTATAATAGTTAACCTAAATTAAAGCCATAAACCTTGGGCTCAGATTGCTGTAATTCCAGCTACTTACATGGTCATCCCCTCTTTACTTAATACATATGATTTTACGGCCTTATTCATAAAAAGTTACGCGCCCGCTGATGGGTCGTTGTTGACCGGATGGCTAAAAACGTTATTCATAAACGTTCAATAGCGCTATTCAGCCGCTCAAACCTACTATAAATCCCCCGAAAGTTATAGAGCCGAGGACCCTTCTATAACGGTCTTATAACTTCCTATTTAACAAGATGGCTGCCAAAATTTTGATCAGCTGATTTTTGACAGGTACATAACCATGCGTAAGATAAAGGTATGAAAGTCTGATTTGATGTATAGTTTTTTATATCGTCTATTCATCTGATTATTATTAAATATGTATCCAGAGATACTTAATTATATTTAGATAGGTATTTAAAATAAATATCCGATGATTTATTGTAAGTAGTTACGCAGTTTCGATTTTCTCTACATGCAACATTACACGAATCAGAAATGGTGGGAAAACTAATCTCCAACTTTTTTAATTTAAAATTTTGTTGATAGTTTTTCAACCATTTCAACTTCAACGTCAATACGCAGTGAGACTCCATCATGCAGGCCTTAAACGCTATTGATGCCATAAATAATTTGTGTAATCCGCCGCGGCGTCCAAAAATATATAACATAAGGGCAGATCCCATTGAGGATCTGCCCGATGTTGAATTTAGGCGGCGATACCGCTTTAATAAGGCGACTGTTTTGTATATAGTAGAGTTGGTGAAAGAAGACCTGAAGAAAGATCGCAGAGGAGCTGGCCTCACACCAGAACTTCAGGTTCTAACTGCAATTAGGTGTTGGGGTCGCAAGGAAGTAAATATTTATTTATTACTTACCCGTACTACTAACTGCCCATACCTAGGTACTAACTAGCCATACAATTATGTTTCGTTATCTGACCGTCATCGCAAGTACCTAATCATAAAGCTAACTGTTTTGATTAGTTACCTAGGTAAAAGAATACGTAGTAAGTACCTGATAATTTCAGGTTCAAGATGATGATAATATAATTATTTGAGATAAAAGTAAGTAACAAGGAATTAGGAAATATTTGCGAATTCCCGCCAGACAGCTGTCAAACTTTTTTGTTAATTTGCGGTGAGACCACATTTTTGTCTATGATTTTGTCAAGGCGCCAACATAACGCGTCTAATCCGTTCAACAGCGGCTCAACAGTTATCGGAGAGATATTGAGCGTTTATGAATAACACTTCTTATAAACCGTTCAACAAGACTTATCGGCTCGATAACTATTGGGCCCCTCAAACCTTCAACAAGGATTTTTTATGAATAAGGCCGTTAGTATACAGCCTTGTTTCACAAATAAATATATTCAGTTTTACGTCAGACTTCGTTGTATTATTTACTACGTCAAACCACACCTTAAGTACTTTCAAATCCCGTTCTGATTCCGGTTTAATAATAAAATAC
Organism: Thaumatotibia leucotreta; assembly: GCA_025490895.1. Taxonomy (NCBI): domain Eukaryota; kingdom Metazoa; phylum Arthropoda; class Insecta; order Lepidoptera; family Tortricidae; genus Thaumatotibia; species Thaumatotibia leucotreta. Next base: position 38,678 of record JALPQI010011155.1, on the reverse strand, counting down.
CATTAACAACCCAATGTACTCACTTTTTTCTTAGATCCGTTGAGATAATCCTTGTACATTTCTGAGCGGAGGTACCGGGAATAACTATCCGATTTCATTAGGTGGTATACGTGGGCCTGTAAACAAATAGTTATTTGTATGAGAAACAACGATTTAGAATACCGTAAACTACAAACGCTTCAAATGTGTGGTCAATAGTACATTTTCTAACTAGTGAGGGAAAACTTTTTTTCGGCGAGGGTGAAAGTTGGAGCCCGAGTGAAACGAGCGCGACAATCACCCGAGTTAAAAAAAAGTTTTTGCACGTGTAAGGGACGATTTTTTTTATAACAAGTGCGTCAAAAAGAGAAATTAACGCGCGCGAAGCGTGCGCAAAGTTCGCGCTAGTTAGGAAAAATTCTTTTCGTTGTCTTATTTTGTGTCTCTAAAAAACGTGACGCAGTGGTGATTTTTGTATAAGATGCTGTTTTATTTTCAATTTCTCATGTATAAATTTAAATCTAACGCGAAAAAGAAATTAAAAGTACACCGGATTTTTTTAACATACTGAGTCGAAACAGCAACTGAAAGCGTGACAGAGTGGTATGAAACAAGACAACGAAAAGAATTTTGACCCATTTGTATGTTATACCTGCGCTTGGTCAAAGCAATATCTGTCTGCGGTCCCGGATTCCACTTTCACACGGGTCAGCTCCCTGCGATCAAAAACACAATCATAAAACAACGTATTTCTATGATAGCTATGCTTCATGAGTTTATTCCGCCATCCCCATTTTACCATCGAAATAGGCTACTTGACTCATATCAAATTTAGTGCAAAAATTATTATTTTCTGTAGTATTTATTGAAAAGATCAATATTTTTCGATTACGGTGTATTAAAAGTGTTTGATGGGTAAATATTTTTTATTGAAAAATTTGTTTTATTTTTTTAAATTTCGTACTCTGAAAACGGTGTCGGCCATGATGTGACGTCATAGGATCTTAAACTAACTTCATGTCGAATCTTATACGAGTGAAATTCGCCATGGACATGTAGGCATGTAGCTTTGCTGTGACATTAACATAACATAAGTGACATGTCAAATGTTTGTTTTCGGTTTGAGTGATGTCACACCACAGATAATCTAAGCATTAACATGGCTAGTATCGTTTTCGCCCGGTAACGAAAGTTTAAATTTTAAGTTATAATTTTGCGGTTTTTAGGTCGTGAAAAAATATATTTATATTTTTTTTCCGTTAATCTGATATTGATTAATAATATACGATAAAAAATGGGTTAAGTAGCCTATTTTTCGCATAAAGTCATTTCGCCGAATGATCATGTTCCAATTGAATTTAATAACACGCATAATTAGTACGAGAGATCTACGTCCAGCAGTGGACTAAGAGGATGGGAAACTGACCTGCTAGCGGCATCAATGTTGACAGGTGATGGAGCGTCCGCTGCTAGGAACTCCTTCCAAATTTCTTTAGCGCGAGAGGCCACGCGACGAATCGGTTGCGCCTTTAAGTCTTGTACGGCTAGCCAGAATCTGTCAAACATGATAAGTTATTAGCAATTACATTTTTGATGAGGGTGAATATCTGAGCGGCCACGTACCGGAAGGAGTAGCGTGGGTAGGCCCCCCACAAGGTGGACCGATGACCTGGTGAAGGTCGCAGGAGTCCGCTGGTGCCGGGTGGCGTTTATTTTACCTCATCAACAGTGCGTTTTCTAATTGATCTGTCATATACTTCTGCTTATTGTAATCGCCTGTCAATTGATGTACAATAAATAAACTTTATCCTATTAAATTTTCAAACTTACAGAAACAAGTTTTGAAACCCAATTTACTTAACAGTTCAAAAAATAAAGGGGCTGATGACGTGCAGGGCTGACGCCTGCCAGTGGCCTATACCACAAAACTTTACAAGCGTACAATTCTACAAAATTGTATAAATTCCCATATAAAAAGTTGACAATTTTGTAGAATTGTACGCTTGTAAAGTTTTGTGGTGTAGGGGCCAGGTCATGGCTATTGCTCTTAGAATGACATGAATCGTAAGTATACAAATTTCTAACCTTACAGGGAGACCGTTACTCCCAGGGTTCACTAGCTCTTGGACTATTATACACCGTGATCTCTAATAACCCGAAAGATTTTAACAGTGTGTTCCTGACCGCATTTAGAAACTATGATGTCGTATAAACTTTTCTGAATATCGCCTAGTTTCAGAGTTATTACCAATTAAAAAAAACATATTTTCTAATTGTAACTCGGTAAAAAAGGTCTTTTTAACGGCGTTGGTGCCATTATGGAGAATAGTCTCACTAACCTCATAAATAGATATCAAAAAGTGAGAAATAAAACCTTTTAAAAATGAGGTTTTTGTAAAAAAAAACCTTAACACTCATTGTAAGTGCTAGTTTTATGAATAACTTTTACTTTTTATGTTAAAATACATTCAAAAATTAAATAACAATTGAAAAAAAATTTTTTTTTTCGACAAAAATGACAAAAGTCATATAATATTTTTTGTTTGTTTTTACATCAAAAATGCGTGGTTAAAATCTTTCGGGTTATTACAGATCACGGTGTATACAATTTTATAATTTTCTTACTTTACGCACAATATCTAATAAGGCTCAAAATTATTTAAATGATATTACTGGCAAGGTAACTTTTCAGCTTTTTACCGAATTTCGCTTTATTGGCTTCCAGTCTGATGTCTGTGGGCAGGCTGTTGAGTAAATAGGGTAGGCGTTTCTGAAGGCACCTGTCGCCGTAGTAATTGGTGACCCGGAACAACAAACTTGCCCGCAGACACCGACCTGGTTCCACAAACGTCATTACAAATAGAAATATATGTACTAGATAATTTCTTGAGGATACTTACTTGAGGTTCTCGCCGCTGAACTCTTTAGACAGGAACTTGGCGAAGTGTTCTTGACCGGCGGGGTCATTCAGTAACTCACGCAGCCCGAACGCCCAACGGCGTACACGGCGTAAGGGTAACGGGTCTTTGCTGTATAAATATTTTTTTTTATAAACATATTTAAATATATATCTTGTGACATCTTACACAAATCGACCTAGTCCCACGGTAAGCTCAATTAAGGCTTGTGGTGTGGGTACCAGGCGACGAAATATAAATAATAGATAGATACATATACAGGGTGACATCGGGGTCGTGATCCAAACTGTGAGAAAAGTGTTAAGATAGTCTTCCTAAACAATGTTCTCTATGGGACCTATATGAACAAACTTACTTTTTTTACGACTAGTAAAGTTCGTGTTCATTAATATGTATACATTTCTCCATACTAATCCTTTCCAAATGTGTTTACATAATTATGAAACGAGACTGGAAGTTATGAACACTTCCGCACCGTTCGGTATGGAAATAGTTTTTTTTTTCGCGATATTCATATTTGTTCCATGGGAAACCTTGTTGAGAATGACCATCTTAACACGTTTCTCACAGTTTGGATCACGACTCCGATGTCACCCAGTAGATACTTAAATACATAGACAGCCATGACCAAGGAACAAACATTTGTGATAAATAAATACACAAAGAAAGCCCTCGCCGGGATTCGAACCCGGAACCTCCAGCTTCGTAGGCAGGGTCACTACCAACTAGGCTACGGAGGCTGATTTATTTCTTTATTCAATCTTTATTGCACAATAGAAAATCTTATCGTACAAAAGGCGGACTTAACGCCGACATACCACACAACATTTTCGACAAAAAAAAAATAGATCCCGTGGTGATGGCAGTAAGATATTATCTGTCACTCATACTCTTCCAGTCGACTAAGGGATTGGGGTGTCACTGAAAATGCATTTATAGAAGATTGATGATGGGCAGCAGCGTCATCATAGTGGACACATTATTGCGATCGCCAACCCGCTTGCCCAGCGTGGCGATTATGGGCATTTACCTCGTAATGCATAATGTAATTAAAGCTTCACGTTTTTCCCGTAGTCGATGTAAGAAAACAGTTTTTTTTAATGTTTGGCTTTTTTGTACGTTGCCGTAAGTTGACCCCTAGGAATCGATTGGTACTGGATAGGAATGGAATCAATTGGCATAAAAAAATTAAGCGTGAAAAAAATATTTTTTAATTTTCATACAGTTTGTATGCGAATTTTAAATCTCGATTTCCGGCTTTTCTATTTTTTTATGGTCCGATACAAGCATTTGATCCTGAACAGAAGCAGGATCGATTAGCATCAAAAAAAAGTTTGTCAAAAACGACCATTTTCTCGCGCCCTGTATGTTTTTTCCAAAATCTGTAAACGCCAGTTTTCTTTAATTTAAAATCGAGGGAAGGTCTTCTAAGACCATTTTCGCGTAGCTACTCTGGATCTAGTAGTTGCCCTCTGTATCTCGGTGCGACGCGAGGGGAACCTCCCTCACTCGCCAACGATTCTCATTCGAACCACATCTCTGTTACTAAATTTAATATACACGGTGCCCATGAGGAATGGGAAAAAATCAACAGTGGATTTCTGACCAAATTTGAAGTTAAAAATGTCATATGAAGTTTTCTGGATTGAGTCTATTTTAAGAGAAAATTTTATTTTTCCTAAAACCGTTTTAGCCCGTAACGCTATGATAAACGCATTTTAGGAAACGATACATGTTGTCTTAAGTCTTGTCACACTTAATTGACAGACATCAAATGAACAAAAAATCTTTAATTACCTAGCAAATGTATAAAAAAAACTTTAAAAGTGCACTTGTTGCCATAGTTTCATAAATAAAATCTTTTTTTGTGTAAGTGTAAGGCATTCAAGAAATCAAAAAAAAAACTAAAAAAAAAAAAATTTTTTTTGTTGATTTCACCAAAACTGAAATATGTAGCATTTTTTGCTTCTTTTAGTCTCAGGAATATGCTGTTAATTTTTTTCCCTGCACCTTGTATTATATTTTCAATACACCTATTACCTCAAGCAAAAATAACAAATATTCATTGAAGAGTTCCAGACTATCGTCAAGACTTAAATTCCAACCTTAGAAGAGGTACCTGCCCTGGCTGCCTATGGACGAGCCTCAACACCCTTCATCATCATCATCATATCAGCCGAAAGACGTCCACTGCTGCACATAGGCCTCCCCCAAAGATTGCCACAATGACCGGTCCTGCGCCACCCGCATCCAGCGGACTCCTGCGACCTTCACCAGGTCATCGGTCCACCTTGTGGGGGGCCTACCCACGCTACGCCTTCCGGTACGTGGCCGCCACTCAAGAACCTTCCCGCCCCAACGGCCATCGGTTCTACGCGCATTGTGCCCCGCCCACTGCCACTTCAGTTTAGCGATTCGGAGAGCTATTTCGGTTACTTTGGTTCTCATTTTTAATCCGATCACGCAGAGAGACTCCTAGCATAGCCCTCTCCATTGCTCTTTGGGTGACTTTGAGCCTTACTGACCCTAAAATAATTTCCACCCTATATAGACTTGTGATTGGCACTTACCACTGTTTCTCTTGCTCCCACAGTTCGGTGGTCTCATGAATCCACGGGTTGGGGTACTCTGGCGGCGTCAGGAACATATCGTACTCGGCGTATTGTTCGCAGTACGCTATGAAACTGAAAAACAAATATATCGGGTTGATTATTTGTATTAAAGTATACACCGTGTTTTTATTGATTTCCGTTAAATTAAAGGGAAGCTTATTTAGGTCAAAAATTATCTATTTCTCTAAGAAACTAGTGTCATAACTCTTACTGTAATTGAGTTATTAAAAAAATAAGTTTAATGACTGAACAAGTGTATTGCAACCTTTATTACATCCTAATGTTACTTATTTTGACATGCGCCTTCAGCAGCCGTCAGTCGCCCGAGATCTTATTTTTAAGGTTCTCTCACACTTACCATTACAATTATTATGTATGAAAAAGAAAAAAATTTTTTTTTTTTTTAAATTAACAAAAGTCGATATACCAGGCAACTTCTATTAATGTTCCAAGCAACCTGTCCAATTTCACGGAAATCAATAAAAACACGGTGTATAACCCCTTATTCATATATGGTACTAGCGAGATTTTTTACATTTACAGTACTTTTAATCACAACAACAACATGCCAAAATGTTTTATTTTAGTGACAGGTTGTTTCGTCGAGTCTATACTTTTTTTTTATTTCAGACAAAAGGTGTTCCGCATACGTGTATACTAGAACACGTTGTGGTAGAATTGTAATCAAAATAGTAGGTATTTTTCTGCCCTCCGGCCCGCAAACAGCACTTTGCTGGCCGCTGCGCTAAACTAAGTTGCCGCCTGCCGGCTTTGTTAAGCAGAAAATAATATACACAACACCTCGGCCGTTAAATGGGAATCGCCTTCGCCTCGGCCTACAATTACACGTCATCCGAGACATTTCCCACTTTAAATCTACTATCCACTCACTTGCTTTGATTTTTGCGATGGACTCTATGTCTATGTAAAATAAGAGTGATGACATGTAACAAAAGCTACATGAAGCAAGTGAGTGGCTGTTGTAGATCTTTTTAATGACCTAACTCTCAGCTGTGTTGGCTCTGAGTCCAAGCGCCGTACTAAATTGCCCATGGTCCTTTAAATAATGAAATAATTAGGTACGCCTAAGCCCTTTGGTCCGTTTTCGTAATTATTAAGAATTAGTAAGCAATTACGAAAACGGAAAATAAATTCCACTTTGGGAATCAATTACGAAACGGCGAAAATAATTCCTCTTACGTAGCTAACTACGCAGCCATAATTACGAAAACGGACTAAAGGGCCTAAACGAAGTACAAATCTCGAGGTGGCCGCTCGTTGATGTCTTTTTTGCTTGCAATCACACAAGCGTCCGCAAATAGGGATGATGACTGGCAAGTCAAATCAGCATCTTTTTTCGAACTGTCAAAACGATCATCACTATGGAATTTTATACGAAATACTCAAAAGTGACGTCACGTTTGACTACTGCCAAATGTCCTACTCTTTTAAGTTCTTTTCAATTTATTAAATAGAAGTTCTGTACAAAAATTACTGCAATCTACATCTTAGTAATAATTTCTTCGTGTATAATGTCGTGCATAATGTTGAATAATTTATTTTAACTACAGTCATCATCCCTATTAGGTACGCCTAAACGAAGTGCAAATCCCGAGGTGGCCGCTCGTTGATGTCTTTTTTGTGACATCAACGAGTGAACGGTGAGCTCTACAACAATACTGTATGTACTGACATCTCGGCGACCTTGCTGACGCGCACGTTGCGGCGCTCGAGCCGCGCACGCAGCATCGCGAGCGTGCGTCGCGCCGCCTCCGTCTGACGCTCTATGTGGGGCGGTGAGCTCTACAACAATAGTAGATTGTGTCACAAGGGATCAAAACGGTATATTTCCGGCGTGGCCGTATATTTTATTTTATTTTATTTATTGGAGAAACAACAGAAGTAAGTGACAATAAAATACATATAAACTATTAAATAAACAAAATCAAATGTTCACACACTTCCTATAACGCTCTCACTGAAACATATTATCGACATTAGATAAACGGACTAAAGATGAAGTATCTTTTAACATTATATTGATTTAAACTTTCACGATTATCACTCATATTTTAAAGACAAACGGGTCTTAATCGCGGATTAGGGCTGTCATCAGGGACCATGAAGTGTTATTTCAGGAAGACGTCTTTAACCGCTTGTACAAGCCTAAAACAGTGCAACCACCGAAATTGTACGGGTTACCGAAAGTACACAAACCAAACGTGCCTTTGCGACCAATTGTAAGTCAAATCGCCTCACCTACTTATGATCTGGCAAAGCATGTTGCATCGGTGTTGCAGCCGCTTGTGGGAAACACGTCGTCTTTCGTGAAGGATTCCCGTCATTTCATAGACATTCTAGGACATAACGTTGGAACCAGGAGACTTAATGGTGAGTTTCGATGTTGAGTCACTTTTCGCCAATGTTCCGGTTAAAGAGTGTCTAGAAGTAGTTCGAAAGAGGCTTGCTGACAATGGGATAGTGAGTTCTGTCATGGTTTTGCTCCGGAATTGTTTAGAAGGAAGCTACTTTTTATATCGAGGGGGGCATTATCTTCAGATCGACGGAGTTGCTATGGGTAGCCCTGTGGCACCGGTTTTAGCAAATATCTGGATGGAGCATTTCGAGGCCAGCATAGATCTGCAACCATGGGCAGTGAAATTATGGAAGCGGTATGTCGATGATGTCTTCTGCGTTATGAGAGGTGGCAAGCATGAAGTTGAGCAATTACTCCAGTATCTCAATTCCATTCATACTAAAGTCAAATTCACATATGAATTGGAATCGGTGCGTAGTTTGCCCTTTCTGGACGTAAAGGTGATAGGTCGAGATGATGGTTCTTTGGCGCACACTGTCTATAGGAAGCCCACACACACAGACAGGTATTTGAACACCCCCGGCAGCTTCAGTCTGTGGTTAATTCTCTAAAGAACAGAGCACATAACCTTTGTGACCCTGAATTTCTAGAAATTGAGTTATCGGACGTTCAGGAGGTTCTGAAGAGAAATGGCTACATAATGAACAGACGGCAACCCAGACGAACACCGAGGACGAAACATCCAGATGTTGCAAGGCGACCAGCATTTTTGCCTTATGTCAGGGGTGTAACGGACAAAATAGGTACGCTTTTGAATAAGTATTCCACATCCATACCAACCGTTTACATGCCGCTATCAAAGGTGGCAGGGCATCTAAGGTCGCCTAAGGATGTTTTACCTTATCACACACCGGGCGTTTATAAGATCGATTGTAGCTGTGGTAGTTCCTATATTGGGGAAACCAAACGCACCATAGCGGAAAGGGTCAAGGAACACATCACGGCTGTTAAAAAGCGTCAAACGAATAAGTCTGCTGTGGCCGAGCATTTGTTGGAGTCCGACCTAACCACTGAATTGAGCTCCATAGCCCGAAAGTCCTCTCAACCGAGCGTATACATCATAGCCGAAAAGTACGTGAAGCTATTGAAATTAAGAAACATCGGAATTTTAATCAAAATGAGGGGCAAGGAATCTCGTCCGCGTGGAATCCCGTGATTTACAAATGTAAGCGTGGTGAAACATCTATTTTAAAGCCATTGGATGTTGTGAGTGTTGTGTGTAGGCCTAGTGACAACCCTAACCTAGAAGTGAATAATCAAGATCAAGTGCGGGTAGTTCGAAAAACCCGCGCAGCTCGAAGGTGTTGATACATTCTCTCGCCAGTCTGCCTGCGACCACGGGTCATGCCCGAAACGTCAGGATATAATTAAACGTAAGTTTATGCGATTAAGACCCGTTTGTCTTTAAAATATCCTTTAGCATTATTGGACAGAGAGTACACAATTATACAATACAATAAACTCACGTGAAGCGTGATAATAAAGCCGTGAAAAAAATCAATTAGTATAGATGTACTAAGAATGAAGAGGCGAATGATGATTGAATCCTGAATGGAGCGACGGATTCCACAATTGAATCCCGACCGTAGGGAGGGATTCTAAAATGGAATCCTAAGCGTAATGAAGGATTCAAGCGTTAACGCCCAAGACGAAATAATTTTAATACCGTGTGACACATACTGCTTTTCACACCACCTATATCACAATTTTATCACAAGATAAGTCACATATTTAATATTATTTAAATATTTATCACACGGGTTACTCACGTAATTTGAGTCGATAATTGCTTTGTTACATGTTTCGATCCATTTAGAGGATCCTCATCATGGAGTATCCGCGACCAAAGCCCGACGTGAGTAACCCGTGTGATAAATATTTAAATATGTATGAGTCTCACGTTAGTTATAATCCTAAAATATTTAATATTTATGCAAATAATCGATTCTGAAGAAATTTTTATCAATTATGAACGTACTGTTTATTTTTATATTTCATTGTATTTTTTTAGGCTGTCCTTGAACAGAAAAGTGCCACTTTGATTCCTCCCAGCAGGGAAGAAAAGGCCCGTATTTGAATAGGTGGTGTGAAAACACTTTTTTCACTTCCCATGCTTAAATATCACCTCGAATTTCATAAAACTAGGAAAAATACCAAAAAAAAACCACCATTTGGCGTACATCCCATTTTTACTCGAACTGTAAAGTACCTACTTTATACACAAAGTGCCGAATGGTGGGACATTTTTTTGAAGCTTTGCCCCCGGACCACAGACCAACCACCTATAGACGTCCATTATAAGGCGACTCGCGCGCGCCTGCCTCTATATTTTTCATACCCATATATGCACGAGCGCTAGCCGTGCCCGTTCAGTTGCGACCAAGTAACAGACCCGTAAGGACCGCACGTTTTTACTAATAAAAAATCGAGTAAGTGAATTTTATGCCTGTAAAATGTCCACGTGTAGTGTGAAATGGTGTGGAAAGGCAACAAAGTTTACTTTTAAAATCAGACGGGTTCCACAGGTAAGACATATTTATAATTTATTCCGAGCCAGCCGAGGCCAACTTAAACTGGTCACTGATAAGTAGGTTGAGGCGACAGTCACGCCCCTTCACTATTCTGTCCCTTTTCATCAAAACAAAAATGCAATGTGCCATTCCTTTCTTACGACCATTAGTGATGTGCCCATGGCGATTTAATTTATTACCGGGAGCACGTGTTTTGTTTTAACTAAACTTTACCGGATTTACGGAATAAATATGAAAATAAGGATTTTTTTAGTGATGTAATATTTGCCAATCGGCAAGAAGTGTGAGGGAACTTGGGGTTGGTTTGAGATAGTTATATGTTGTATTCGATTTTTAGGATCCTCTCGGTGAGCGGTTGGGTCCAGTACCAAAAGATAGACCTGACGTTGAACTCAGAGGAAGTGCAAGGGAACTTGGAGTTGGTTTGAGATAGTGATATGTTGTGTTGACTTTTTAGGATCCTCTCAGTGAGCAGTTGGGTCCAGTACCAAAAGATAGACCTGATGATGTACTCGAAGGAAGTGCAAGAGAACTTGAAGTTGGTTAGAGATAGTGATATGTTGTGTTAGCTTTTTAGGATCCTCTCGGTAAGCAGTTGGGTCCAGAATACCAAAAGATAGACCTGATGATGAACTCGGAGGAAGTGCAAGGGAACTTGGAGTTGGTTAGAGATAGTGACATGTTGTGTTGACTTTTTAGGATCCTCTCGGTGAGCAGTTGGGTCCAGTACCAAAAGATAGACCTGATGATGAACTCGAAGGAAGCGCAAGGGAACTTGGAGTTGGTTAGAGATAGTGATATGTTGTGTTGGCTTTTTAGGATCCTCTCGGTGAGCAGTTGGATCCAGTACCAAAAGATAGATTTCATGATGAACTCGGAGGAAGTGCAATTCGGAGGAATTCATTATGAAAGTTCGAAGTATACATTAACGTAACTTTCAATTGGAACCTCCACTTTTATCATTACCTCCCTAGTGTATTAAAAACAGAAAGACAATGTTATTACTTTTATTTTTAATTGATTGCGTATTGAGTATTTTAACAAGTAAAATGTATGTACACTTTTAGATTATGCATTGTTATCGATACCTACTAATTGTAATTTCCGGTAATAAATGTAACCAGAACTGGTAATATAAATTACGGTAATAGACGTGTCCCATCCCTATGCAACAGCGCGGCTGCCCGCCGTTCGCCGAAACGACCAATCGTAGCGCGTTAACACCTTCCCCGCCCGCTCCTCGAGCCTCATGTTTTGGTGATACGTAACGCGAATAAAACTAACAACACTGGTACTCTATAGGGGGTTCTCTGTGCCCCGGACAGACCCAGGACGGCCTCAAAAACTAGGACAAATCCGGGGAAACCCAAACGGGTGGCAGCTCTACCTCTATGTCGTGCGTAAACGACAGTAGAGTAGATTTGAAAAGTTTTTACTTAAATAAGACTTCAATGTGCAGATTTTACACTTAATGTTTACGGCATTAAGCACAAGTTTCTACGAATTTTGTATCCTAAAGTAAATAAGCAGTAAGCGATATTATCATCAACCGGACAAAATCAGCTCATGTCATATTGCGCCAAGTTTTTTGATATTCTTGTTCCGCACAGGGTGTTATACCTATTTAAACGTCATTGCTCTAGAGCATAAAAGTAATATTTTCTTCTCGAATTAAGGTAATCTCAACAGCCAAATAGTTAAAACATATTGCACACTTTAATTTAATTTAATAATGTTATTTAATTTTTGCTGCAATTTATTAGAATTCCGTATTTTCAGTTATTAAATTTAGTAAATCACATAAAATAGGAGTCTATTATCGTTTAAAAATGCTCCGATTTGTTGCTCAGAAAACGAAGCGTCTAAAACTCTGATTAGGTAGCATAAAACCATATAAGTAAAATTTCAATGGTCACACTCTGCTATAATCAGAGATCGGACAAAATTGCATCATTGTTCGCAGTAATATGGACATGACTCCAAAGTTGATTAAAAGAATAATTAAACGAATATTTTTTTGAAATTTGATTTCGAAGTTTTGAGGTAACTTCACAAATGTTTTCATAGTCACCAGTGTCAATTAGGTAATTTACTGAAAATGATTAAATGATTAATTATTCAATCAACTTTGGAGTCATGGCCATATTATTGCAAACAATGACGCATATTTGTCAGATCTCTTGCTATAATATAAACATAACATTTCGAGAAAGTGAACATAATTTAATAATACCAAATTTGATTATATTTTACCTTGTTCGCTTCTGGAATGCAGACCGTTATTTCCGGTTGGGATGTTTCACCTGAAAAAATATTATTTAAAAAAATCTTCATTTCTTCCCCGGATAAATACAGGGTATATGGGGTCGTGATAACAACTGTAAAAAATGTGTTAAGATGGTCTTTCTGAACAATGTTCCTCATAGGACGCTATGTATGGAATGTATTAAAAACGTTATTTTAGCACCACCATGCGGTTGGACTTGCTCTAAAATTGTTTCGTACGTGTTTCATTGATTGTGGTTCTTTCGCACTCGTTAAATATTCATATAAAAGATGCTTTTCTATTGTACACTTCGTTGCTCTATTTAAGAAATGCTAATCGTAGTCGTTGTCTAGCTCTATTCCGTATACGGAATTCATTTGGCACAACCCTGTACCCGCCTAGCGGCATTGAATTTCACATCCTTGCCCGCCTAGCGGGTACTGTCGGTTTTTGGAGTATTGTTCGAAATTTTGCCTCGTTGCGCTGTTAAATAGAATAGTAGATTGTGTCACAAGGGATCAAAATGGTATATTTCCGGTGTGGGCGTATATTGAATCCTGAGCGTAATGAAGGATTCAAGCGTTAAGGCCTAGACGAAATAATTTTGATACCGTGTGACACATGCTGCTTTTCACACCACCTATGAGAAAAATAAAAGATATATCATATAATTTAATATTTATGCAAATAATCGATATTTTCATATATCATTGTAATTTTTTAGGCTGGCAATCGTAAGTCCTTGAACAGAAAAGTGCCACTTTGATCCCTCCCAGCAGGGAAGAAAAGGCCCGTATTCGAATAGGTGGTGTGAAAAATAAATTAATGACAGAAAAAGGTTATACCGTTTTCTTTGACAGCGGTGTCAGTTTTTTTCTGTATTTCTTCCTCGCTCTCTTCAGGGTTCGTGATGGTCACTATAGGGTTGTTCTGAAAAATAATTAATGAAGTAACATTCTGGATATTCTTACATAAATCGACTTAGTCCCACGGTAAGCTCTATTAAGGCTTGTGATGTGGGTAAATATGGTATCCTGCCTTTTCGCATAATTTCATTTTACCGAATATCATATACAATATATTGATTTAAGTTTTCACGATTATCACTCATATTTTAAAGACTACAGTATGGGGTTCTTCAAAAGAGGAGTGTACAAGTTCTTATTGGGTCGGCAACGCGCATGTGACATCCCTAGGGTTTCAGGCGCCCATATGCTACGGTGACTGCTTTCAATCAGGCGGGCCGTATGCTTGTTTGCCACCGACGTGGTATAAAAAAAAAGACAAACGAGTCTGCCTGCGACCACGGGTGTGACGTCATGCCCGAAACGTCAGGATATAATTAAACGTAAGTTTACGCGATTAAGACCCGTTTGTCTTTAAAATATACTATTTACCTTTGTCAGCCTCCGTAGCTTAGTTGATAGTGACCCTGTACGCAGCTGAAGGTTTCGGGTTCAAATCCCGGTGAGAGCATTATTTGTGTATTTATTTATCACAAATATTTGTTCCTTGGTTGGCTGTATATGTATTTAAGTATCTATCTATTATATATATCGTCGCCTGGTGCCCACATCACAAGCCTTAATTGAGCTTACCGTGGGACTAGGTTGATTTTTGTAAGATGTCCCAAGATATTTATTTATTATTTAACATACTCTTTGTACATGATTCACTTGGCACATTTACCAAAATATTACTTGCCGACTTTCATTTGGCCGAATTTTCATTTGGCAACTATAATATATTGAAATAAATTGAAATTGAAATTGAAATAAATTTATTTGCGTGAAATGCGGTAAAAACATAGAGGTGGTAACATGCAATACAGTAGCTCAGCACATTTCGCCAATGATATAGGCATGCAAAAATATTATTAAACACTTACATATCTAAACATTATTATTTACAATTTATCACATACTATTATTTACAATATTATTTACATGTCAAAGTGCTTATATTAGAACGTTTAATTATAATTATGTACATTTTTTTTTTTATACTAGGACTAACTTAATTTTCTGAACAAGGTAAATAAATGTCTATTGGTTTGTATATTAGTTGTCAAAAAACTCACGAATAGAATAAAATACTTTTCCTAGCAGCCACTCTATATAGTTAAAGGTTAGGTTTTTTTTCAAAATATTTATTTTCAAAACTACAATTTATGTTTATATATCAAATCTAATTTGCTTAAGCGACGCTGGCGACTTCCTCGCACAACGCATCAGTATTGCGATACAGCGAGGAAATGCCGCCAGCATCCTCGGTATAATAACTATACCTCGATATTTTTCTTGCATGACCTAGAGATTGACAAAACTAAACATCGACATAAATGTTATTATGTAAATCCAGAAATAAATGTAATAAAAAATAATTTACCGTATCTTAATATATTAACCCCCTTATTCATAAACGTTTGCTAACTTAACAAGCCGCTAATAATTGTTTGTCCCTTTTGCTTTTATGGACATATTGTTAAGACCGAAAGGGACAAACAATTATTAGCGGCTTGTTGAGTTAGCAAACGTTTACGAATAAGGGGGTAAGAATGCACATCATACCTACTCAAAATGATACATTATTTTTCTCATATCTCATATTTCTAGTACTCATCAAAATAACAAAGACTAATAAAATATACTCTAAAGCCATAGGAAATAATTAATATGAAGTATTAGATATTTAAAATAAAGCCTAAATGGGTCCTGTATTTCTGGTTACCTGATATTAAGAAGTTAGTATTATTATGTCGATGTTTAATTTTGTCAATCCCTCGTTCCTGCTAGTAAAATATCGAGGTATAATAATAACACAAGGGCCAATCTTAGATATAGGTTAAGTAGTAAGTTCAGGTCTTTTTTTTACAGCGACTCTTGAAATAATTAGAAAAGAGATAAAAGTAAAAAAAAAAAAGAATAGAGATGGCTTTCAAAAATAACTCATTTAAAATAGTACATTACGACACAAGTGCGAAAAACATGAAATTCGAAACGAGTGGCGATGTTTTAATACACGACCGATAGGGAGTTTTTTAAATCGACACGAGTTACGAATTTTGTTTTTGCACGTGTCTCGTACGACGTTTTTTAGTACAGATGGCCCTCCGAAGTTTTGGACCTGACGTAAAATGACCCACTTCTCGCACTAGACCCTAAAAAGTACACCATCTGTACTAAAGATTATTCTTTTATGTTAGTAAAAACGGAAGAAACGTCTGCGTAACGTTGGTTTCCCATGTGATGATTCTGCCAAATGAAATTATGGGAATAATAGATAGAATACACAGGGTGTAAGTCTAATACGGGCGAAACTCTTAACGGGTATTAGTTTACGACATAATAAGTACATTCAGATAACTTTTACTTAAAATTAGAGCAACAAATTTTCCATACAGAATAATTCGGCGCGCAATGTATAGCAACATACGCGAGTTAAATACTCGTTGACAGCTAATTTCAAAAGCAGATGACATAAATGCCATGTCAACAATAACAACTGTTCGTACCTACATTGCTGCTATCTTAAAAAAAATCTGTGGGGTCATAATTAAGAGTAACTTTAAAAAAACCTTGTAATCTATGATTACACTAATGAATCCCATACCTGGTTTAATTGATCGCCCGTATTAGACTTACACACTGTAGATTGGGAAGATAATATGCCATAAAATTTTTCGGCCAACCGTAAATGACCATGTTAGCTTACTTAAAGGTTATATTACCTTAAGATTGTGTTGTTGTATCAGTTCCTGGCATTGTCTCATGCGTTTGGCTTTCAGGGCGTTGATACGGGACAGCTTTTTGGGGTCCAACTCTGTTGTATTAACGCAACCGGGCTAGAACAAAATAAATATTATTTCATCACACTTGCTGTCTAAGCGCGCCATTGCTTGCGCGCGTAGCGGGAGTAATAGAAAAGTGAAATTCCCTAGGGAGTAATAGAAATGTCAGTACGTCATTTAGTAATATTTTGTCTTAAAACTTATTTTTTTGTCGGCAAGTGTGATGAAAAACATTGTATGCATCACGGTCGGTAAGCGGAATACTAACTCGAGTCATAAAACACTCTCGTTAGTAATTCCGTACTTACCTCCCTTGATTCACAATGTACTATACTATTTTACAGATGTAAACGCAAAGTCTATTCCAATCTTATTTTGTCCTTTTTAATCAGGGGTCCATAGTAAACTAGGAATACTTAAATTTTTTTTCCAGTACCTTCTCTATACTCTGTTTGGTTAGGTATTTAAAAAAAGTAACGAATCTTCCAGTATCTTTTGATTGAAAACTAGGAGTAGAAAATAAGTTTTAGCAAATATACCTACATAATATAACAAGGAAATACAGTGATTTACATTTGTTTTGGTTCATTAAGTACCTATTACCTAGTTCGGAATTTTGAATGCATTTTTCAATAAAAAGATACTGCAAAATTATTTGACCTTTTTTGAAACACCAAACCAAACTGCAAGATTGTTTACCATTTTTTAAATACCTAACCAAACAGAGTATAGTAGATAAGTGGGATATTGTTTTATTATAGCGTCGATTTTTTTTATATTCATATTTGATCCCATAGTAAAATTTGTCCAAAATCATGTTTCATGTTTTATTATCTTGTATCAACTGCGACCATATATAACATGGACGTCTAACGCCAGCTCAAAAAAGCCCCCAAAAACAATTATTCAATTGTGCCAAGATGGGCAGGACAAAGCGCTTTTCTTAACACCGCGCATATTGCGGCAAAACAACTTTGACAAATGTTTATAGAATATAGCCAATCAAAACTTTGATGGACCAATCACAAATATTTTAAAATGGCGGTTTAAGTTTTTATAGATATTCATTACCGTGATGCAGTGAAGAGGGGGTTGACACTTGTCAACTAAAATTCAGGACCGTTTTGGAAAGGAAATTTAATATGGCGTGCAGCTTCCATGTTTTATTTGTTCGTAGTGTATCAACATTTCTGTAACACCCTGTATGGCAGGTTTAAAGAAAACAAAACCTATGAAATTTGTGTTAAAAGTTGTATGATAACTTACCATCGGGCGATGAACGTCCCAGAATGCTCTTTCTTGGCTGTCCAATACTTTTCTTTCCAGTTTATCGCGTTTTTTGTCCACCTATAACAAATATTTATTTATTTTATTTCTTATTTTATATCTATCCTTAGAGGTATTCATTAAGCTTAAGACAATAGTGTAACTTTATTAAATATTTATGACTCAAGTTATATTTTAAAGTTGCATACATCGTGCCCGTTATGACCCGAAATTATCCCCGATTACCCGATTTTATATGGATTCAAACTTTCACGATTATCACTAACATGTTAGCGACAAATGAGGAGTAACGTCATGCCCGAAACGTCAGGATATTAAACGTAAGTTTACGTGGTTAAGACCCGAATGTCGATAAAATACCCGATTTCGGCCATTTTTTTGCACGTGTCCCGTACGTTTTTTAGTACAGATGGCCCTCTAAAGTTATGGAACAGGTGACAAATGTCTTACTGCCGTGCCGTCACAACACGGCACGGGCACTTGTATCGTAATGTACTTTTTTGACAGATACTTGTTTATACTTCACCTTGCTTTGAGCCTCTGCCTGCATAAAGATGAACTCCCATTTGCGACTGAACATCTTTTGGAGACGAGCGAGTGACTCCGCTTCGTAATCTGCCAGTTCTAAACGAGCCTTGTTCTGCATAGTCCGCTTACACAGGTACACCGCTGTAACCAAAGACTCATTAGATACCATTTTTCAGTCGACAATAGTACGGTCGAGGAATTTAATTTCCTACCCATTTCGTACCTTGTCATAGTAGCTATAATACTGCGACGTCTAAAGCCAGCTCAAAAATGCCCCCAAAAGCAATTGTTCAATTGTGCCAAGGTGGGCAGGACATAGCGCTTTTCTTAACACTGCGCATATTTCAGCGCAACGTTTATAGAATATAGAATACAGCCAATCAAAATTTTGATGGACCAATCACAACCATTTTTAAATGGCGGTTTAAGTTTTTATAGGTTGATATTGACATTCATTACCGTGATGCATTGAAGAGGGGGTGTCACTTGTCAACTAAAATTCTGGACCGTTTTTGAAAGGCAATTTAATATGGCATGCGGCTTCCATGTTTTATTTGTTCGTAGCTATAATATAAAAGTCCTAGCATTTTTCATATTGTCATCAAAATCCGTTGCGTAGTCTTAAAGATTCAAGCGTACAAAGGGACACAGGGACAGAAAAAGAGACTTTATTTTATACTATGTAGTGATTAAGCTTCAAAACTTACCATAATCAGTATTCTCCGGTTCCCATTGATTGGAAGGCCAGAAATATGGTGTTTGGAATCTGTAACGAAAATGCGTAAAAAATAAGTGCGTGTGGCGCACGTGTCGCGATAGCACGGGCTCAGTGATTGATAATGGAGACTAGGCTCTCCGAAACATGTCGCGCATAGTGATTAAATACACGTGAGTTTAACTAAAGGTTAAAAATGTAACGTAATAAATATAAGGGCCTCGGCAAAGAGTACGATTTTGTACCGTTTGGCGTAGAAACTTTAGGTTCATGGGGTCCCAGCGCACGCAAATTGTTTGCTGAGATCGCGAAACGTCTGGTTGATGTAACTAATTAAAGTAAAGACCGAAAAGCTGGCGACTTCCTCGCAAAACGCATCAGTATTGCGATACAGCGAGGAAATGCCGCCAGCATCCTCGGTACAATGCCACAAGGGCCAATCTTAGATATAGGTTAGGTTAAGTAGATAGATAGAATACTCTTTATTGCACACCTTGACAAAAAAGAAAACATGGTTAAAACAGATAGAAATAAAATTTCCTTGATTCGGCTTGGTTCCAGAAATAATTAACCTTTTTTCGAATTTTCGACGTAACTCGTCATAAAACTTCTTTTTGATTACCATGCTACCACAATGTGTTCTTATATTACCACACCTTTTGGACTTGGGTTGAGACCTCCTATTAAGTAAATAATACTTGTATCAGGAAGCCTCGCTCCTCCTTATCAAATAGTACTAAAAATTTATTCAAAATGAGAGGTAATAAATTTCATATTTATGCATGCGTGTGTGTGTGTGGGTGTGTGTAGAAACGTGTGTAATATAACATTCACTTGTTATATCAAAAAGTAAAGTATTATTATTTCCTATAGCTAATGGTACAATAATGATTCAATGTACTGTATTCTTTTTTAATATATATTTATTTTCAAAACTACAATTTATGTACATATATTAAATCTAACTAATCTACTTAACCTAACCTTTAACCTCCTGAGGCCTAGTGACGTCGCTTACTTCAACCGAATTTTAACTTTGACACTGTATCTATAAAGTCAAAATGTTATGTAATATACACGGTGGAATTTAATCGGTGAACAGGAATCCATTTTTCTAATTCAGTAATCGATGGCGGTCACGTTTATGTAGTACTTAAGTGAAACCAAGTTTTTTTTAGCATAATTTTTTTTATGTTGAAATTATAATTTATTGTCACCCTACTAATGGTTTAGTCTGAAAAGTCTAATACCTCTTTTCAAACTATCAGCCATAGAAACTTAAAACATAAATGAGCAATAACCACTCATTAATTTTTGCGATAGACTCTATTCCTATGTAAAATAAGAGCGATGCATGGCTGATAGTTTGAAAAGAGGTATTAAACTTTTCAGACTAAACCATTAGTAGGGTGACAATAAGTTTTAATTAAAGTTTAATTTCAACATAAAAAATTGTTATGCTAAAAAAAAAACTTGGTTCCACTTAAGTACTACATAAACGTGACCGCCATCGATTACTGAATTAGAAAAATGGGTTCCTGTTCACCGATTAAATTCCACCGTGTATATATGACTCAGGGCCTCACGAGGATATCTAAGATTGGCCCTTGTGGCATTGTACCGAGGATGCTGGCGGCATTTCCTCGCTGTATCGCAATACTGATGCGTTGTGCCAGGAAGTCGCCAGCTCTTCGGTCTTTAGTTACATCAACCAGACGTTTCGCGATTTCAGCAATTTGCGTGCGCTGGGGCCCCATGAACCTAAAGTTTGTACGCCAAACGGTACAAAATCGTACTCTTTGCCGAGGCCCTTATATTTACTGTATTATATAATATACCTGTAGTAGGTGTTGTCATTCCTGACAGTAAGGTTGTGGTCATCGATAGGGAACAGGTACCCATGGGCAGCGAGTAAGTGGGCCAGGTGTAGGGCTTCTCTTTCTTCAAGGGTCAGATGACGCATCAGCCAATTTACTAAATCTGTGCCCGTGAATACCTGAAAATAAATAATAATACATTACTGCAGACGCCGGGAAAGTTGGGCTTACCGGCTGAGTAGGTATGGACGGCCGAACGTAGTGAGGCCATGTAGCCCATGTATAATGCTTTTCTCAAACAAATGCAATGAAATGAAAAATACGACAATCACAAAAACACAATTTAGCTGTTTAGCCTTTTCATGAAAACCGACGCCACGTTTTAAAAAAATATTACTTACCGGCCTAGGCCGTTAAATTCGTATGAAAATCCTTTACTATTATCTCGACGTCATCCGCCTGCAACGTCATACTTTAAAGCCTATTATGACGAACATAATGACAACATTTCATTGCATGTTTGAGAAAAAGAAATAAAATATCTTGGGACATCTTACACAAATGAACCTAGTCGCACGCACGGTAAGCTCAATTAAGGCTTGTAATGTGGGTACCAGGCGACGATATATATAATAGATAGATACATATAGATACTGAAATACATACACAGCCATGAACAAGGAACAAATTTTTGTGATAAATAAATACACAAATAATGCCCTCGCCGGGATTTGAACCCGGAACCTCCAGCTTTGTAGGCAGGATCACTACCAACTAGGCTATGGAGGCTGACAAACAAAAACAATTAATAATGATAAATTAATGATAATAATAATCACCAAACTAAAAATTTAAAACAACCAACTTCAACCGATTTCTCTAAGATCCTATCATCTGTGGTTTCCATCATTGGTTTCCTATCATCAAATCCTACTTTCTGAATGCAAATGCTTGTAAATGAATAAAAATTACCAAAAGCTATGTACGTATAACATTTGAAGAGATCCCTCGATTTCTCCAAGATCCCATCATCAGACCCCAACTTGGTGCCAACGGGACCATCTCGAGGTTATACACGTTCGATCACAAAAAAAAATAAAATCGATTCACGATTCTCGGAGATATCGCGTAACATACATACAACAAAAAAATACAATCGAATTGAGAACCTACTCCTTTTTTTGAAGTTGGTTAATTAAGTTACTTTTTAAGTTTAAACTGTGGCGATTCAACTTTAGCCAGAATGTGACACTCACCGAAGCGGTAAAACGCACGGCTGCTACGCGGCGGTCGTGAGTTCGATCCCCGGCTCGTACCAATGACTTTATCAAAAACTTATGTAAGAAATATTATTTAATATTCACAAGTGCTTTACGGTGAAGGAAAACATCGTGAGGAAACCTGCATACATCTGCGAAGAAATTCAAGGGTGTATGTGAACTGCCCAACAAGTATCGCGCCAGAATTGGGACCTCGTAAAATAGGCACGTATGATGTCGAGTTGCGGAAAAAATTACCAGAAAAACAGCAAAACTCACCGAAGGTATCTTCGTCATGAAAGTCTTCACAGTTCTTACAGGGACTCCTGTGTTTTCGTCCTGCATCTTCTCAATTATCGCTTCCATCTAAAACAAAAATAATGTTTTTAGTACAGATGGTGCCTTTTTTAGCCTCTAGTGCGAGAAGTGGGTCATTTTACGTCAGGTCCAAAACTTCGGAGGGCCATCTGCACTAAAAAACGTCGTACGAGACACGTGCAAAAACCCCCTATCGGTCGTGTTTTAAAACATCGCCACTCGTTTCGAATTTCATGTTTTTCGCACTTGTGTCGTAATGTACTATGAGTTTACAACAAGTAAGCCGACTGGGCGCTCATTCCCCAAAAATGTCTACTTTTTGTAGCACATTTTGTGTAAGGGAGACTTTCCTTTGTTTTTAAAAACAAAAAATTCTGCATTTAAGTATTTATGAAAAATTGCTTACTTCAGTCGGGACTCGAACCGGTCAAATGTGACAAAAAGTAACGTGACGTATTTTATGATGCGTTTTCATGGCCTTCCGTTATTCTGATTGTAGTTGTTATATAGAGAAAAATGAACTTTATACTAATAAAGTTTTACCCTTTCAATCTGCATCATAAAATACGGCACATTTTTGAGGTAATGAGCGGTTGATGAGTGGGTATGCATCACAGTCGGTAAGCGGAATACTAACTAGAGTCATTAAAAGCCCTCCGCCTACGGCGTCGAATTCCGCACTTACCTCCCTTGATGCACAATGTACTATTTTATTACTCCCGCAATGCATGTAAGCAATGGCGCGCTCAGAAAGCAAGTGAGATGAATAGTAAGTACATTACGACAAAAGTGCGAAAAACATGAAATTCGAAACGAGTGGCGATTTTTTAAAACACGACCGATAGGGAGTGTTTTAAATCGACACGAGTTACGAATTTCGTTTTTACACGTGTCTCGTACGACGTTTTTTAGTACAGATGGCCCTCCGAAGTTTCAAACCTGACGTAAAATTACACACTTCTCGCACTAGAGCCTAAAACATACACCATCTGTACTAAAAAGAGATATTTACGCATTTACTTAATTTACTTTTCCGTACTAGATAGGAAATAGTACCTACATTTCGACACAAGTGCAAAAAAATGTTTTTTCGACGAGGGTGAATGTTGGAGCCCGAGTGAAACGAGGGCGACAATCACCCGAGTATAAAAGAAGTTTTTACACGTGTATCGAACGACTTTTTTCATAACAAGCGTGTGCAGTTTACTTTTCCGCACTAGTTAGGAAAACATTATTTACCTTCTTGTAGATTAGATAATTGGGTGATTCCTCCGGAGACGGTATAGTCGACATCAGTGCCTGTACACTCGGCGGAATTTTTGGCACTATGTCCTTTTTATCTTTGTCCTCCTTCACACATTTTGAGTTATCTCTGAAAAGCAACCGAAATGATTTTAGGACACCTCTTTGTAAAGACATTTTAACTTGAAGACAAACGGTACTTAGAGGACTGAGAGTTTATATTGTACTGAGCTTTAAATAGGTATAATTGTGAATTATTATTCATAATACAAAGAAATGAGGTTTATCCTTGTAAGGACTTCTATTCTTAGGACAACAAAACATACTTTTAATAAATTATAATTGAAAAGGAATTGATGACACAAAAGTCTCTTTCCTGTTGCCATTACAATCATGGAAGCATTATTGGTTAATTGGGTGAATATCTGAGCGTTTCAACCGCCAAATTTTGGTGGCATCATTTCTGCCGAAGTTTCTATTCGTTACAATGTGCTTTGTCATTTGAAGGAGGCACGGTACCTTATACAAATGACGAAGTATAACATTGAGACGTTAAGAAACTACGGCAAAAATTATACCACCAAAATTAGGCTGTTGAAACGCTCAGATACTCACCCAATTGCTAAAAATTGTACATACTTATGGCATAATCAAAACAAACATCAGGATGGCGTCATTGTGTTACGAAAGTTAGTCATACAAACCCTAGGCTAGGTATACTCTTACTCTATCCCTTTAGTACCATTGGGTAGCCAAAGTTTCGTAACCAGCTTTTAAATGGGAATAAAATCCCAATAGGCTTTAAACCGGGACTTATCATTACCGATTTGTAACCAAGTTTGTACCAAATCTGGCTACGAAATGGGAGTTATTCCCATTTCATAATTGGCTACCAGGCGGGAAACCATATTTGGGTGAATATCTGAGCGTTTCAACCGCCTAATTTTGGTGGCATCATTTTTGCCGAAGTTTCTAAACGTCTCAATGTCATACTTCATCATTTGTATAAGGTACCGTGTCTCCTTCAAATGACAAAGTAGCACATTGTAACGAATAGAAACTTCGGGAAATATGCCACCAAAATTAGGCGGTTGAAACACTCAGACATTCACCCATTTCCCATTTGGCAGCCAGCAACCAAATCTGGCTAGCAAACGGTACTAAAGGACTCCAACAACCTTCAGCAGTAGTAAAAAGGGGCAAATTTAAAAGATATTGGTTTGTATTGTTCATCACTCATAGAAAATTTGAATTTGTTGCATTTTAACCACCTTGCACCTTATATGTTGTTGCTGTCATATAAATAAATATCCTTGGACATCTTCCACAAATCGACTTTGTCCCATAGTAAGCTAAATGAAGGCTTTTGAATCTTGTGATAATACGGGTACCAAGCGGCAATTTATAGAATAAATAGATACTTAAATACATGACAACCACGAACAAGGAACAATGTGATAAATAAATACACAAACAGAACCTTGTAGGCAGCGTTACAACCAACTAGTTAATAAAATACTACTACATAAAAACTGACCCGATAAGAGCCGGTATGAAACTATGGTGGGCAGCAACAGAGCAACAGGTTAATAATTATAAATTAAAACAAAACAGGACGGGCCCTGCTGACAGGCCTTATATACCTTCTCCAATGCGTTCTAACTATACAATACTGACCTGAGAAGAACCGGTATGAAACTATGGTGGGCAGCAACACAGCAACAGGTTAATAAATATAAATTAAAGCAATACAGGACGGGCCCTGCTGAAAGGTCTTATATACCTTCTCCGACGAGTTCTAACTATACAATACTGACCTGAGAAGAACCGGTAAGAAACTATAGCGGCAAGAGACTAACTTAATAAATACAAATAATAACAAACCTGGACGGGCCTTGTTGACAGGCCTTTTGAGCCTTTTCCGAGGAGTTCATCGTAACCATTTTAATATAATAATCACCTTCCACCTCCAACTCAAAATCATTCACTTGTAAATATCACTAGCTCTATCATTTTCGAAAATATGACGCCTATAACAAAGATATAGAACGTATACTATAAACACTTATATATATTTATTTCAAATATACATTTCTGACTAGTTACACTAGAAGGAAGCTCTATTTTTTATTTTAGATGTAACTAGAGTACGGTTTATGAAACACTGGCACCAATAAATATTAATTTTGACACATTATTGACTGTTTCAATTATTAAGCATTTGTTTATAATTAAAAAACACTGTAGGATAGAAGATTTTTATAAGTAAAAAACATTGATATGAAAATTTTATACTCAGTTTATTGTACACATTCCAAATACTACACTCCACTTGCACTATTTAAAATATCACACGTAACAATAAATAACTTGTTTTATTCATGAAATGTAAATAAAAACACCGACTAGTAAAATTTTATCATTTTTTAAATAAAGAACCAAATGTCATCCGTTCGCCATTTATCTATTTTTCAATGTTCCTTTTTGAAAAGAGATGGAAATAAGCGATGGTTTCTGTAGAAAGAAGGAGATAGACGACATTTCCGAGTATAACCCTACTAATGTGACAAGTAATTATTTCGTCTGTCAAAGCCGGACTATGTATCAACTCTTGAATTTGGTCGATGTTGATGCTAGAAATCTAGAGCGCATGTGTTTACGAGTGTATTGAACGCCTTATTTAGAGCTATTTTTAGGTGATAGCATAGCATACTAATCAAAAATCCTTGACGTGTTAAAAATAACTATAAGGTTAAGTACGTAGCATAAAGTACTGTGAGTAAATATTTTCTTCGAATTAAAAATAATCAATTGAAAAAAAGACCGTTTCATTCAAACGTTTTTCGCGCAAAAAAGTTTTGATTTGTACCGACAGATGGTATTCATCGCCGAAGTTATGACCTGATTCAATCGTATTTTTAAAGTAACTTCCGGTATTTTAACATAAATTATATTCGTTATTCCCCTGAAAAATTACAACACATGAAATACGAATGAAAAACACAGTATCATTATTTGTCGTTCTTTTGCAGACCATGGTAATCTTCGGCTTTTAAAACTAGATGGTGCTAAGTTTTCGTTTCGAACCTACACCTTCGCTTGAGGCTCGACTTAGTGCCACTACTCGACACTAGGTGGCATTACAATCCCAAGATAAGAAGGCTGAAAGATTAACACAGATGATTTTTTATTCACCAGTCAAATTTTAGACGGTTAATTCATATCGATGAACTTTTAGTATTTTCCGTTTTTTTTCGGGATTTTACAGAAATAATCAATGTCACTGTCACTGTCACTCCTTGCCATCTATTTCAATTGACTTTTTTTCGATGACATCGCGTTATCCTGGTCAAAGTGAAAATTAGATCTTATTGTCATTGCATTAGAGTTGAAAATTATAGTGGAAACCTTCATTAATTGTTTCGAAAAAATCCGGAAAAAACAAGCTGTTTGGAAAGAATCGGGATTTAATCCGGAAATTTTCAACGACATCCGATTCGAGAAAGAAAAATCTTATGTTCCATACATTTCCGGCTGTTAAATATCTGAGGGATGTCTGAGGGTTTATATGGAACCCTACACTGAGCAAGTGAGCATGGCGCGACATGATCTTGACCGGTATTTTATTTTATTTTGCGCTATATTTTCCATAAATATGTTGTACTTATTTCAATGTCATAAAGGTGTGTGTTATCAGTAGGCAAGAAGTGCATTTGATAAGAAGTTTATAGGCGAAAACCCACTTGTAAAATGATCTACCTATAGGAGGACCTGTAAATAGAATTTGCGGACAATGTAAACAAACCGTTCAAAGATATATCCTTATACGAACACTTTTTATTGTTTATCTCATGAATGTAGGATTAATATGGATTTGACAACGTTATAATAATAGCAAGAACGAAAGGGATGGTCTTATGAAACTTTTTACTAGTGGAAGTGAAAAGGAACGATAATCGTCCGTCCTTATCACTGTGCCACTATTTTTTGTGTGTGTGTGCATTAGATGCTAAATGTAAGTGCCAGACAAATGCGTTGAATACGTCGCTAAGTGCCTGTGTGGCACTTTCTTCTTAGTAGTAAGTGACTATGTCTATCCCTCTTAGTGGCACACTATGTGCGGCCCCTCGGTGTGTGTGTATTAGATGCTAAATGTAAGTGCCAGACAAATGCGTTGAATACGTCACTAAGTGCCTGTGTGGCACTTTCTTCTTAGTAGTAAGTGACTATGTCTATCCCTCTTAGTGGCACACTATGTGCGGCCCCTCGGTGTGTGTGTATTAGATGCTAAATGTAAGTGCCAGACAAATGCGTTGAATACGTCACTAAGTGCCTGTGTGGCACTTTCGTCTTAGTAGTAAGTGCCTTTGGTCCGTTTTCGTAATTATGGTTTCGTAGTTACCTACGTAAGAAGAATTATTTTTCACCGTTTCGTAATTGACTACCAAAGCGGAATTTATTTTCTGCATTCGTAATCTGTTTCGTAGTTGACTACGAAACAGGAATTTATTTTTATTTTTTCGCAGTCATTTGGCTACGAATCGAGAATTATTTTTCACTGTTTGGTAATTCATTATCAAACAAGAATTTATTCCTTTTTAGTAATTGAGTTTCGTAGTTATCTTGGATAAAATATGTTTTTGCAGGTAGTCACTGAGTTGTCTACAAAATGGAATTTGTTGGAGTTTCGTAATTAATTAATTCAATTTTGCGATGAATTAAATAAATAACCATGAACGCTAAATGAATTCTAAATTAAATAATTTTAATCGGAACTTTCATAGCTAACTTAATATTTCCACAAAATGGAATAATAATTTCAACATAGTTTGTACCAAATTATTGATACGTAGGGGCTTTTATTATTGTTGGTACATATGTACTAGAGCTTTCAATACCGGTATTTCATGAACAATACCGCGATCTCGGTATTGCTCATGCAAAAATACCGGTATTGGAAGTCCTGATATTATATACCTACCCAATAAAATAACCTTTGGTCCGTTTTCGTAATTATGGTTTCGTAGTTAGCTACGTTAGAGGAATTATTTTTCGCCGTTTCGTAATTGATTACCAAAGCGGAATTTATTTTCCGTTTTCGTAATTGCTTACTAATTCTTCTTTCGTAGTTAATTACCAAAACATATTTACTTTTCTTATTTCATAATTAATTACGAAAAAAGAATTTACTGCACTTGTTAATTTTCATAAACTGCCCAATACTGTTTTTGAGATCTTTGTTCGGTTTAGCCATTTTTCATCATAATTTTTAGCCGATAGATTTCCACTGCTGCTGGACATAGGCCGCCCTCAGAGCATGCCTTAAAGATCGATCGTGAGCAGTCGGCATCCAATAGATCCCCGATGAGAATTTGAAACAGAATAAAATGGATTGCTTGTATAAACGGTGGCCAGAAAATAAGTGTATTCCCGTTGCCAGTGAGGTTTTTTGGGGACCCTGTATATTGTTAATCTTTTGCTGCATGCTATGTCATAATTTGTCATGTTTTTTTCATAAGACAACTTTTATTGGGTAGGTACATATTAGGACTCCCAATACCGGTATATTTGTATTCGCAATACCGGGATCGCGGTATTTTTGATACAAAAATACCGGTATTAAAAGCCCTAGTATATATATATATATCAACAAGAATAAAAAACATAAATAGGTATTAATAATTAGGTGCATCATCAGCCTATGATAGTCCACTGCTAGACGTAGGCCTCTCTATTAACTATGCGTATAGACGCATTAAAAGGTAAATACTCAAAATCGCCACGCTGGGCAAGCAGATTGGCGATCGCAGTAATGTGTCCACTATGTTGACGCTGCTGCCCATCATCAATCTTTTATCAAATTGCGGTCAGTGACACTTCAATCCCGTAGTCGACTCTTGCGACACCCGCAGGTCGAGTTGGGGTAGTGACAAATGTATTTTCCCCTCACTAGCTCGTAAAGTGCTCGTTTATTCTTTAATACGAACGTGTAAAAACGCATATTATTCACTTGTGTGGCAAAGTAATGATCTTGGTTTTGGAATAACAAAACGTAAAATGCTCATGGAAATTGTTCCATATTAATGATAATTAAATAATTTGTTTGAGAATTTAGTGTAAAATACAAACCTTTATATAATATGATGATTTTAACATATAAATCCTAAAATTCCATAAGTAACAATTGTTTTAGTGAATGATGATAAGATGACTAGATGCAATCACAAAACGCAGAAAATGTCAACGTCAACATTGTCAAAGAATATTATAGGTTATAATCTTTATTTACCGACTCGAACACGTATAAAAATAGTAAACTAAACAACTTTCAGGGTGTTCTGTTATAATTTTGTAAAAATAATGAATGAGAATGATTTAATAATGCATTGGCGTTGGTGTGCAACTACAGGAATGTGTTAAAATCGTGCTGCGTTTACTTTTTCGTGGTAAGTTTACTGCGACAAAATCTTGCATTAAATACATGATGCATTTGGAAAATTATTATCACTAACGATGATCTATGATAATGATGATTGTAATGTGAACAAATAATTACCTTTTTTGAGTTTCCTCGCTATAGTGAGGGGAAAAGTTTTGTGTTACACACGGGTGCAAATGTATTTTACTTCTCGTATGTTAAAACACTCGCTGCTCAGGATTCTATTTTAGAACCACTCGCTTCGCTCGTGGTTCAACTATAGAATCCTTTCGCTTGCTCGTGTTTCAATTTCATACTCGCGGGTAAAATACAACTTTGCACCCTTGTATAACAAATAACTATTTTACTGCCGTTACCACACGGCACACAATAATTTGGTGCAAACAATATCAAATATTTATATTCCATCTTGTGGAAATATAAGTTATCAAAGTTCCGATTTAATTGTTTAATTTAGAATTTGTTAAATGATAATTTATTTCAATAATCGTATAAAGGAATGAATTAATTACGAAATTGCAACAAATTCCATTTTGTAGACAACTGAGTGACTACCTGCAATAATATATTATATAACGTGGTAATACGAAACTCAATTACTAAAAAGGAATAAATTCTTGTTTGATAATGAATTACCAAACAATGAAAATAATTCTTGATTCGTAGCCAAATGACTACAAAAAAATAATAATAAATTCCTCTTTCGTAGTTAACTACGAAACAGATTACGAATGCAGAAAATAAATTCTGCTTTGGTAATCAATTACGAAACGGTGAAAAATAATTCTTCTTACGTAGGTAACTACGAAACCATAATTACGAAAACGGACCAAAGGTAAAATAAAAGTTGTCTTATGAAAAAAACATGACAAATTATGACATAGCATGCAGCAAAAAATTAACAATATACAAGGTGGCCAAAAAACCTCACTGCAACGGGAATACACTTATTTTCTGGCCACAGTTTATACAAGCAATCCATTTTATTCTGTTTAAAATCCTCAGCGGGGATCTATTGGATGCCGACTGCTCACGATCGATCTTTTAACTACGAAAGAAGAATTTGTAAGCAATTACGAAAACGGAAAATAAATTCCGCTTTGGTTATCAATTACGAAACGGCGAAAAATAACCTTTGGTCCGTTTTCGTAATTATGGTTTCGTAGTTAGCTACGTAAGAGGAATTATTTTTCGCCATTTCGTAATTGATTACCAAAGCGGAATTTATTTTCCGTTTTCGTAATTGCTTACAAATTCTTCTTTCGTAGTTAATTACCAAAACATACATACTTTTCTTATTTCATAATTGATTAGAAAAAAGAATTTACTGCACTAGGTAGTTCATTTTCATAAACTGCCTGATACTGTTTTGAGATCATTGTTCGGTTTAGCCCTTTTTCATCATAATTTTTGGCCGATAGATTTCCACTGCTGCTGGACATAGGCCGCCCTCAGAGCATGCCTTAAAGATCGATCGTGAGCAGTCGGCATCCAATAGATCCCCGCTGAGGATTTTAAACAGAATAAAATGGATTGCTTGTATAAACTGTGGCCAGAAAATAAGTGTATTCCCGTTGCAGTGAGGTTTTTTGGCCACCTTGTATATTGTTAATTTTTTGCTGCATGCTATGTCATAATTTGTCATGTTTTTTTCATAAGACAACTTTTATTTTATTGGGTAGGTATATAATATCAGGACTTCCAATACCGGTATTTTTGCATGAGCAATACCGAGATCGCGGTATTGTTCATGAAATACCGGTATTGAAAGCTCTAGTACAAATGTACCAACAATAATAAAAGCCCCTACGTATCAATAATTTGGTACAAACTATGTTAAAATTATTATTCAATTTTGTGGAAATATTAAGTTAGCTATGAAAGTTCCGATTAAAATTATTTAATTTAGAATTCATTTAGCGTTCATGGTTATTTATTTAATTCATCGCAAAATTGAATTAATTAATTACGAAACTCCAACAAATTCCATTTTGTAGACAACTCAGTGACTACCTGCAAAAACATATTTTATCCAAGATAACTACGAAACTCAATTACTAAAAAGGAATAAATTCTTGTTTGATAATGAATTACCAAACAGTGAAAAATAATTCTCGATTCGTAGCCAAATGTCTGCGAAAAAATAAAAATAAATTCCTGTTTCGTAGTCAACTACGAAACAGATTACGAATGCAGAAAATAAATTCCGCTTTGGTAGTCAATTACGAAACGGTGAAAAATAATTCTTCTTACGTAGGTAACTACGAAACCATAATTACGAAAACGGACCAAAGGAAAAATAATTCCTCTTACGTAGCTAACTACGAAACCATAATTACGAAAACGGACCAAAGGAGTAAGTGACTATGTCTATCCCTCTTAGTGGCACACTATGTGCGGCCCCTCGGTTTATCTACATCTATATCATAATTTCTCTATTATGTATTCAGAAGCGGTAATGTAATGACCTACCGGTGCCTGTGCCCGTATCATAATGTTAACATTAAAGTATCGGTGTCAATACATTAATGTTATAAAGTTAACTTCTTTTTGTTTTTTTTTTCAATAAATATTTATTGTAGGATATTTTTACACAAATTTAGTGATTTGAACTGATTTCAATAGTTATATTTAGAGGTACCTAATTTACTTAGTGGATATCAATGTAAATAAAGGTAAATTGGCATTCTAATTTCATTTATGATATGAAGATAGATTAAGTTATGTATGTGACTGTACATAATTAGGCATTAAACACTTGGGTGATCTTATTATGAAACTCGCCTACGGCTCGTTTCATAACACCACACTAGTCTTTAATGACTCTTATTATGCGCCAGCCACATAAATAACTATTACATGGTTTAGGCTCGATCTGAACAAACTTTTACTCGAAGAATAACGTTTATTCTCGGATAGTAATGTCAAAACTCCATAGTAATTTGACAATAGTATCAATAGTATCTATATTCTTTGATTAACAGTTTGGTGAAATGGAGCCTTAAGGTGCGGCTCCACTGATGCGGAGCGGAGCGGAGCTGTGGCAGCTCGGCCAATGAGACCGCATCACAGTGTTTCGAATTTTGAATTTGAAGAATGTAATTGGTCTATTTTGCACAGTACCGCTCCGCTCCGCGTCAGTGGAACCGCACCCTTAGGATAATTTGTTGTTATAAGAGTTGCTTAAATAAACAAATAACTTTTTCCTAACTAGTACGAAAAAATGAACTTTCCGCGCGTTACGCGCGCGGTAATTTCTCTTTTTGTTATGAAAAAAATCGTCCCTTACACGTGCAAAACTCGGGTGATTGTCGCTCTCGTTTCACTCGGGCTCCAACTTTCACCCTCGCCAAAAAAAAGTTTTTCCGGACTAGTTAAGAAATAGACCTACTATTTTTTGGATTTGGAAATTTTATTGTGATTTTCACTGAATCTGAGCTCTTTCGATCCTGATAAGTAAAAATAGGTAATAGGAGAGCTCTGCGTCCAACAGTGGACTTCCATAGGCTGATGATGACGATAAATGTTATACTATTACCTTTGTTCGATCAAAACCCTATGCAGTTCCTGATTGTGCAGTCGACCTCGGTTTTGAAAGTGAATGACCTTAAGTTATGCTTTTATTTTATGCTTCAATGTTATTCTTGGGTCTACCAATTGCCTGCATAAATGTTTTGATCGAATAGGTACCTTAGTGTCTTCGTGACTCAATGTATGTCTAAATAAATACAGTCGACTTCAAGATAATATTATGTCGGAGCGGCCAATATCTGAAAATGGGTGAATCAACTTTTTTTTGTCTGTTATTGCCATGGTTACGGTCACCTGAGTGATGCTGGTTTTATGCAAAATTATGCTACTTAAACTATGCAAACATACATTTTTCTGGTGTTAAAGCCCTTTCCTTAATGGGCCACCTACAGACGTGCACTACTTGCATGTTTGCCTAATTTAAGTAGCATAATTTCGCATAAAACCAGCGTGACCCAGGCGACCGTAACCATGGCAATAACAGAAAAAAGTTGATTCACCCAAATGCACTCTACTGGCTACTGTAGCCCTACCATGCGTGCTTTCCTACACAAGTGAGGTTGTGTGGAGTCCCCGAGGTGCAAGTGTTGGGCTTCGGAGCAGGACGTCGCGTATATCACACAGGACAGCAC
The DNA here is from genome assembly GCA_025490895.1 of Thaumatotibia leucotreta. NCBI lineage: Eukaryota > Metazoa > Arthropoda > Insecta > Lepidoptera > Tortricidae > Thaumatotibia > Thaumatotibia leucotreta. The sequence goes on along the minus strand of JALPQI010011155.1, from coordinate 4,437 downwards.
ACTACATAAATATGACAGTGATCCAGCAGACTTATTTACCCTTGACAACGACGTAATCCAGTGGATAAGAAATCTAAATGTTACATTATAATAAACGACTGTATTGAAACTTTAAATGCCATACGAATAAATAAAATGGGCAGGCGCTACGTATTTGCGCGTTTACTTTATATCCGACTCGCTCGCGCCAATGTACGAGTGCGAGCGGGATGGATAGAATAGAAAGTAAAGGATATACGTTAGGTTTTACTCGATACCTAAATGTGCATTCAGACCAAAAGAGCATTCGCTGTTCTATCCCCCGCTCTACGAAATGAACCAATCACGTTTTGTGTAACGATCGAATTTCGTAGAGTGGGGGGTTAGAATAGCGAATGTTCGTTTGGTCTGAATGCACCCTAAGCGACCGAACTTTGAACTAAACGCGCGTTAAAATCGTAGGGCTACTGGCCCGCTACCGGGACACTGGAGACTGGAGTTCGTAAATTTTAGGGATTTGTCTCTGTCAAGCTAATGACGCCTTCAAGAGTGATAGAGACAAATCCCCGAAATGTACGAACTTCGGTGTTCGTGGTAGCAGTCCTGGGTGCTTAGACAAGTTATCAATCACTAAGGCTTTGGTCGTACTGCACACGCCGCAAGCAGGCGACAACGTCCCGTCGCACGCAGCGTCTGAATGGTGGATGGATGTTGGGGGGACGCCGCATGCAGCGAGCGAAAACGACCACTCCCGAGCATTCTCGAATTGTTCCTTTTCAGATCTCTCTCAGATCGAACTTTGCCTTGCCTTAACTTGCCTTTACCGCATCATCATCACCAAAATCATTTTTCTCTCTCGCCATGCCCATGGCAAATCTTCCTTCAACAGCCTCTCATCACCGTCCCCAAATGACGGTGCAACGACCGTCCCACCCTTGTGGGATGCGACCCGGCCACAGCTGCAGTAGCGGAAACGCGGAAGCATGTGCAGTGGCGTATCTAGGGGGGGGGCAGAGGGGGCTCGTGCCCCGGGCGCCAAATCAGAGGGGGCGCCAAATCGGCCAAAATTTTTGATATACTTTTGCATAATTTATACAAGAAAAATGTAAATTCATAACATGCTAGACTGGTACATTTTCTCCGGGCGTCAAATTAGGAGGAGCGCCAAATTGGCAAAATATTTTGATTTTATTGTGCATAATTTACATATGAAGAAATTTAAATCTGTAACTTTTGCATAATTTATACAAGAAAAATGTAAATTCATAACATGCTAGACTGGTACATTTTCTCCGGGCGTCAAATTAGGAGGAGCGCCAAATTGGCAAAATATTTTGATTTTATTGTGCATAATTTACATATGAAGAAATTTAAATCTGTAGGTATGCATACATTTTAGAAAGATACATTTTCCACGGGCGAAATATCAGGGGGGGGGGCTCCGAACCAGCTAATTTTTTTCATTTCCTTATGCATATTTTACACATAAATAAATCCAATTAGGGTGGGCGCCAAATCGGCCAACGTTTTTGATTTCCTTGTGCATAATGAACACATAAAGAAAATCTTTAAGCGTAATTGAAAAAAATGCTAGATTGGTAAATTTTCCACGGGCTCAATATCAGGTAGGGCTCCAAACTAGCCAATTTTTTTAATTTCCTTATGCATAATTTAGGTACACATAAAGAAATCAAATTAGGGTGGGCGCCAAATCGGCAAACGTTTTTGATTTCCTTATGCATAATCAACACAAAGAAAATCTTTATGCGTAATTTAAAAAAAATGCTAGATTGGTACATTTTCCACGGGCGCAATATCAGGGGGGGGGGGCTCCGGTAATCATTGAATAGGTCTCTTAAAAAGAATAAGGGTCTTTACAGAAAGTTTTTTTCTAAAGACAATATTTTCGGAGATAATCACTCCAGAAGAAAAAAAAATTGTGTACCGCCCCCCTCTAACTTTTGATCCGTAAAATATGAAATAAATCATGAATCACTGTGCCTCAATATTCACAGACATTGTAGTTGAGGTACCAAACATAAAAAAAGATATAGTCGAATTGAGAACCTCCTCCTTTTTAGGGTTCCGTAGCCAAAATGGCAATAACGGAACCCTTATAGATTCGTCATGTCCGTCTGTCCGTCTGTCCGTCTGTCACAGCCGATTTACTCGAAAACTATAAATGCTACAGTAACGAAATTTGGTAAGGATATGCGTTGTATAAACCGCTACAGGATTATGATACTAAATTGTAAAAAAAATCATTGGGGTGGGGGCCCTCCATACATGTAACTGAGGGATAGAACATTTTTTTTAGTTGTATATAAGCGTGTGGGGTATTAATAGAAAGGTCTTTGAAAAGGACATGAAGGTTTATAAATCACATTTTTATTTAAGCAAATCGTTTTCGAGATATCAGCTCTCAAAGTCTGAAAAATGTGTCCCCCCCCCCTCTATTTTTTAAACTACGCGATATAAAATTCAAAAAAAAATATATGTTATGCCCATTAATAAACTCTATCAACGATTTTTGGTTTGATTAAATGACCTCTTATAGTTTTTGAGGTAGGTTGATTTAACTGTATTTTTTTTATAATGAATTGATAATGGTACTACGGAACCCTTTGCGCGCGAGTCCGACTCGCACTTGGCCGGTTTTTTTTTAAAGTCTGATGAAAATCAACTTTTTTTCCTGGCTAGTAGGTTGAGTTTTGGAAAATATTACGGAATCCTAAAAGTGAGTCTTTTAGGGGTTCCGTACTAGCTAGGAACCCTTTAAGTTCAGTTAAGGGGGGGGGGGGGGAGCGCAAATTTGGCGCCTGCCCCGGGCGCCTTTTGTCCTAGCTACGCCCCTGGCCACACATACTCCAGGAGGAGTATCGTTTGTATATTCAGTTCAGTCACACCATTCAGACGCTGCGTGCGACGGGACGTTATTGTCGGCTGCGTGCGTCGTGTGCAGTACGACCAAGGCCTAACGCTTAATCGTAGGGGAGACCTAGGAGAGTTGACACAAAGGTAAGTTGACACAACGACAAAATCTCAGGAACTATAGGTATTAGAAATCTGGCAATAGCGCAGTTCTATCCCTTTTCTCCCTTCCACCTACTCTTCAGTACACGCCATGGCCGCCGGCCGAACGGTTGCGGAGTTATAGCATGTGTGTTGAAAATTGTACGAAAAGTAAGTTTTTACCCATTATTTCAATGCCCTTTATTTACGTGTTATGTTAGGAATTACGCCCTTTGTATACATCATTTGTAACGTCTATTTAAGTACATGTTTATATTCAAACATGTTATTTTCAAACGAGAACCGCTTGTAAGTAATAATCGCTGAGATATTTAAAAAACCGTTAATTTTGAAGGGAAGGTAAGTTGAAACAGCTTGTTTCAACTAACCTCCTTTATTGCAACTTTACTCGATGTTAATTTATAGGCAAAATTTTTATTTCGTATTTCAGAGTGCCTAAAGCAATAGAAGCAAACAGAAAATTAAGGAACGTCAAGAAACCATTATTAGAATAATCAAAGCAAACAAATACATTTGAGAAAAATAAATCTATCAAGCATAATAAAACGACTGATAAAAACATAAAGAGGAATGCAAAAGTGAGAATGAAAATGATAATGATTGTTTATGTCTGTGTTGCTTAGAGCCATATAAAAATAGTAGACCAAAAAATAAAAAAAATAGTTTTTAGATTGAAAGGGCGGGGCACATGCAAAATGCACATAATGGTGAACTGGACTACATATATTATAAAATATCAAACTGTTGGCCTGGTTCATTAAATCTATTTTTTTATTACATCGCATTTTGTTATACCTAGTTAGATATATTAATGTTCTGTGTTTTTTGTTGGTAAAACTATCAATTACCATAAAAAGTTAAGTAGGATTATTTTAGTTAGATTAATTTAATTTTTGTTTCTTTCCTGAAAGGAGAAGACTTACAATTTTAATGTTTAATTAATCTCATTTAGTGTCTTAACGTTGATGTGATTATGGATAACTTTAGTGTGCAAAAGACTCAAACTTATAAGTATGTAGGACCTGAATTATTATAATATAGGGAAGAAAAAACCAAATGTGTACTCACAATCGTACAATGAAGGTGCCTTATTATTCTTATAAGAAAAAAACATATTTTTGTTAGTATATTTTTAATATTTGACCTCAAAGTTGTTTTAGTAAAGTGTTTTAGTAAAATAAATACGATTATAGCCAAAACTATCGTTATATTTATATTAAAACTTTAATTTCTATTTATGTGTCAACTTACCCAGGTACCTGTTTCAACTTATCTCGGTATTAGGAGGGTTGAAACAACCCGACTTGTTCTAGAAAAACGATGTTTTTGCCACCTTTTTATGACTTATTATTTTTCGAATTGACATTTATAATTAGATTATGAAATTCCCTTTCGAAAAATGATGGTTACGTGCTTATAGCTTGT
>JALPQI010011154.1:0-28515 GCA_025490895.1 Thaumatotibia leucotreta | reverse complement strand
TCCCATGTAACCTGTCCAATTTAACGGAAATAAAAAACACCGTGTATGCAAGAATAGTTGCTCTTATAAAGTTTAAATGGTTATTTGTTATACGAGGGTACACATAAATTTGTTTTTTACCTGCGAGTGGCAACATGATCGAGAGAAGGGATTCTATTATTGGACGAGTGAAGTGAGTTGTTCTATAATTGAATCCCGAACGTGGCAAGTGCTTCAACCAGGAAACTCTCGCCACGTTCTCTGCTTCTGGTTAACTTTGGGCGGAACTTCCATTTTATATTAGACATCCGCTTCGATTCCGATTCTGTTATTTTTAAAACAGAACATGCATCGGATGTAGAGTCTAGAGCGACGTTTCAGGCATATCAATAGTAACAAAAATCTTACCCATCCACATTCCCAAACAACCCTGACTTACGTCGCAAATGGTTGAGGGCCATTAATAGAGAAACTTGGACTCCCTACAAAACGTCAGTTATTTGTACCAAACATTTTGATCAAAAATGTTTTCGAGGATCAGTAAGAAAATGCCTCAAGAGTGACGCAATTCCCACTTTGTTTGTCCCTGTAAGTCATGACATGGTATTATGTAGGTATTAGTAGTCAGTTAGTGGAAAAGAATATATGCTTGTTTGCCGCCGACTTGAAATTGTACAACATTTCAACTCGAGAGACAACACAAACGTTTTGTTTTATTTTTAACCCTTAACCACCTACGTGCGGTCTCACAGACACTGGATTATTCAAAATCGACAATAACAGAACGCCAGTACATCACGCCAGTGCTCATGCCTCTGTGACCTTGTACCTTTGCCCAGCACCTCCGCAGTACTGGCCATGCTGTCGACTCGTTCAGACGTGCACTCATTTGGATTTTGAGAGTAATAAAGTAGCATCGGCGGTCCGTGAGACCGCATGTAGGTGGTTACGATACATTTTGTAGGTGTCTCAGTGACCGCACGTAGGTGGTTGTGTTATTTAAATTTCGAACACAGTTTTGAAAAAAGGTTCAAAATATGAAGAAACTGGCCGAAAAATTAGTGAAACCCTATTTAGAGCGTCGTGCAAATAATCAGCGTCTTCCACGGGACTAGAAACTTGTTTTGAATGTGAATGTTCGAACAAATTGTGTGTCGACGGCAGACAAAAATGGTTATTTCTGAAGCATGTAATTTTACAAAAATATCTTATTTGTAACCAAATTAGATAGTTTAATAGCATTTTTGATTGCTCAATTTTATTTTTTTATAATGAAAAGCTTTATATTATGTTTCTTAATTTTGTAATCTCATACCCTGAAGGATACTAAGTTTTGTAATCGAAAATACAACAAGTTAGTAAATATGTTAAGTTTGAAATACAAAATGTTGATTATTTTTGTATTCTTGTTGGTTAATAAATGCCTGAAACTATTTAAAGTATATTTAATATATTTAAACCCCCTTCAGTCACGCCAAAGTAAATAAATCAGGTCCCATAAGAAGAAGCGGTCTCCAGGACCGCAGGTAGGTGGTTGTGTGATACAAACAGGACGTAGGTAGTCAAGGGTAAATGATGAAAGTTATTTTATTATATTAGTTTTCTACTAATTCACAAACGTAGAATACGAATTTATAGTCCATTTTAAGGTCCAAGGTGGCGGCACATTTTTATTGTGATTATCGCCATTATACTGTTTTTAGGCTAATTGGATTCCATATCCATAGCCTAATCCGAACTTTATGTATAAATAATTTACAAATAGCATTAGCTAACAGTAGTTCTTAGAAATGCCTTCACCGGAAGCATGCCCTAATTTGAATTTACTTTATTATTTAGATTCAAGTAATAGAAAGAAAGCCAACTTCATACGTACAACGACATGTAACTGTACGGTCACCGAAACCGATGCCTGGACCATCAAAAACGATTATGTCACCACGAAAAAAGAAATTAACTTCAAAATGTGCGAAGCTTAAGCAAAAGATAGCCGATAAAAATAAAGCTATAAGGACATTGAAACGTATTGCAGTCAAACGTATGGTCGCCCGAGTCAAACGTATGGCAAAACGTATTATAACTTTGAAGGAAGTTCTAAAGGAGATAAGCAAAAGACCAGGACTTCAGAATCATTTGAATGAAGTAGAAGTAGCCTAAAAAAGGGCCGGTAATAGTAAATTTGACTTTTGACGAAATTAAAATTAGGGAACAGCCTGAAATCGTAGGCAAAAAACACTATGGATATGTGTAGGTCAGAAACGATTTACATGGCGATGAAGTAGAAATAGCGAAAGAAATTCTAGTTTTCATGGTGACCGCTGTAAATGGTTATTGGAAGCTTCCTGTTGGTTTTTTTCCGGCAAAAAGTTTCACAGCGTCTGAAAAAGCAAGATTGCTAAAGACATGCCTCGATTTATTACAGGATGCAAAGTGCGATGTTAGTGGTATAACTTTTGACGGAATTTCATCAAATTTAAACATGGCGAAATTGCTTGGATGCTCAATTACCGCACCCCATACAAACCGTATTTTACATATAATAATAGAAAATACTGCATTTTATTCGATCCCTGCCATCTTCTGAAGTTAATAAGAAACTGTTTTGCAGATTTAAAAATTTTTTTCGACGCTACAGGACGCAAAATTTGTTTTAATCTTATTGAACAATTGCATCTGCTTCAAAAGCAAGAAGGTTTAAACCTAGCAAATATGTTATCCGCCCGACATATTGACTTTGCCACCCAAAAAATTAAAGTCAGACTAGCTGCTCAGCTTCTTAGTAGGTCTGTAGGTATCGCCATTGACGTTTGCGACAAAGATCTCAAAATTTCTGAATTCAAAGATTCCGAGGCTACAGTCCAATTTCTTCAAAATATCAATGATATTTTTGATATCTTCAATTCAAGAAACTTAAATAACTTTCAGTACAAAAAACCTCTTTGTCCTAGCAACAAACAAGACGTGTTTCATAAAATTGACGAAATCTATGACTACCTATTATCTTTAAAGAACGAAAACAATACATTGCTTGTGAATACACAAAGACGTCTAGGTTTTTTAGGTTTCGTCAACAACATCATTGCACTGAAATGGATTTATGTTTCGTACATAGAAAAATGCCATTTGAAGTTTTTACCAACGTACAAACTGTCGCAAGACCATCTGGAGACATTTTTTAGTGCAATTAGATCAAAAGGTGGATTTAATAATAATCCTACTGTAAGAAATTTCATAGCGGCATATATTAGGTTGCTTTGTCATACAGAAATCAAACTGAGCGAAAGGATTAATTGCTTGGAATTGGAAAAAAATACCATACTGTCAACTAGCGCCATACCGACCATTGACAAAATTAACAGATCCTCGAACTATAACAACATATTAAAAGAGTTGACACAACAAAACTGCCTTACGGACGATGACCAAAATCTGGAACATGTATTAGAGCAAGAAACAATACTATTTGATAACACGGCGTCTTTATCGCAATTAACAATGATGATTGTATCCTATATATCAGGAAAGGTAGTGAAATCCATCGCAAACAAAATTAAATGCGACCCATGCGTGCAAAGTTTACTAAGCAACAAATCTGATTCTGATGTTTTAGCTAAACGTTTGATCGTAAAAAAAGATTACTCTACAGCAAGTGACGGCTATTTAATTTATCCCTCAGATGATGTCATCACACTGTGTTGCAAAGTAGAAAAGCATTTTAGAGTGCATATGAAAACCAAAAAAATGGATGACTTACTATTTGCAAAAAACGTGCTCCATGTTCTGCGTAACAATCAAGATTTATTTAACGGATTAAACTATCATATATTTGATCAGGACCCACTGGACAATCATAAATATTTAAGAATGAAGGGCATAGTTGAAAGTTATTTTAACATCCGCCTGAAGCACGAAGCAAAATCATTCAAATTTGACAGAGCAAGTCTTCGCACACATTTAAATAAAACAATTATTTTCAGAGGGCAATAATTTGTTCAGTTCCAACATAAAAATTATATTGAAAAATTAATAATGAATTGGTGACTTTTAATAATTATAATAATTTTGTGATGTGTGCCTATCCATCAAAAAAGGATCTATATGGCAGTCCTTATCCATGGATGATGATCCAGATTGTGTGAGTATTGTGTACCTATGACTTGTATCACTGACGGAGCCATTGCTTGTTTCCCAACCTTTCGTTGGCTCATCATGGCCCAGCATAAAGAATAAGGGACGCAGCTATGCATCAAAGGAAGATTGCGAAAGTGCCAACTCGTTCTGTTGTATTTGTATAGCTGCGTTTCATATATTAGCCCATGTTGGGCCAACGTGGAGAGCAAGTAAGTATTTAATTTATTTCCTCGCAAATGTGTTGAAAAACATTGTATGTAGGTATAGGTGGACCAGAATCTCATGGCAAATGGGGAAATAAAAATTTGTAGAAGGTAATACTAGGGAATTTGGACGGAACAGCGGCCCTACCGCGAAAACGAAATTCGTAAATTTCGAGGATTTGTCTCTCTGACTCTATTGACGCCTTCGTTCGAGTGACAGAGAAAATCCTAGAAATACCTTACCTGACGCCAGAGGCTTAAGTTCACACACGTTCTCAATTTCTTATTCAATACCCTTAATTCACATTATACCATTATTGTGTTCGTTTTGACAGCTGTTCAAAATTTAACTTTTCGTATGCTTAGTACAGCAGATCTGCTCCAGTACAATTGACTTTATGAAATAGCCGTCAAAGTTAAAACTTGTATGAATTGCTCGACGCTAACGCATACTAAAGGTTAAACCTTATAGCAAAATAACTAAGATAATGAATATCTATGATAGGTACATGTTGTCGATAAAACAGTCGGAAATCGATAGATAATTGGTCTGTTGTAACAGGCAACCCTATTCCTGACCACACATAGACAAATTTACTCACTCACTGGCGTTTCGTTTTTGGTTATGCTTTTAATCGTTGTCAATCGTTCTTTGTCATCTTAGTTCTGTGATCAAAACCTACTTTAAGGTGGATGTCCCTGTGCGATTTTCATACAAATTTGTCGACATTAACTCTGTTAATTAGTAGACTTTTTGTAATTTTGAACCTTGCTAGTAAGTTGTACGTATCCCGTAGATGGCGCGTATGTAAAAAAAAGTCCAAAAAGTGGTATAGTATTTCTGAATTATCAATTTGAAAATTGATACAATTTCGCTCTTTGCCTTTGTATATGTGCGTGAATAATACTATCCATGAAAACTAACATGGAGGCAGATGACAAGGTAAGTTTAACCATATCCATCACAGATGTCACTTTAAAACTGCTAGTTAAATGACCTCACTAATTAGTAATATATTCGGTCAATAGATGGATTATTAAAAGTAAGCGTAATTCATAAAATAGGTATGTTGTTATTGTTTTTATCAAATAAAATATCCGGTAAAATTTTATCCCTCGATTCGCCAGGTCGGATCTCAAAATACAATATATCGGTCAGTATTTTTTATGAATTACAGCCAGTAGGTAGTTAGGTAGCTACTTTTGTATCTAACTATGATGCTCACTTTAATTCTCATTTAGCGTAACTTGTACAACAGTTTGGAAGAAAGGAGCACATTAATATGATAGGTACTAATTAATATCTGAGAGGTAATAAATAAAATAAGTGGCTATAAATTAATAATAATAATAAACAAATAAATATATCGGGACATCTTAAGCTTAAATTAAGGCTTGTGTTGTGGGTAATAAGAAATAAGCGATGATACATATCATGTAACTACATACAGATACTTAAACACATAGATAGCCACGATCAAGGAACAAATATTTGTGATAAAAAAAATACACAAAATAATGCTTTCACTGGGATTCGAACCCGGAACCTCCAGCTTCATAGATAGGGTCACAACTAACTCGGCTACCGAGGCTGACGACTTTAATTTAAATGGACGCGTAAAATACTTTTTGGTAAGTGGTCACAAAATATTTTGTTCATTTGTCACAGCAAAGTCAATGTCATCTATGAGTCAACATTTTGCAATTTTGTTCCACAAGTCAAGGCAAAAGTGTTCGTTTCGAATAAAATCGATATCATAAACATGCCCAAAACGATGGGCAGAACGAATAAAAATGAGTACCGAAAACACCGTTGATCTGGGGGGGAAAAGAAAAAGCGTCGAGTAGAAGCGGGGTTACCCCTTTACGACCGAGACAAACATTTTCTAAAATCTTATGAAAAATGTATGTAGATCTTTTTAAATTATCTTCGTATACTTGTAAAAAATAATTAAAAAAATCGAATTGCCTTTTATCATTAAAAAAATCGCATGCACGAAAGTGACGTTCAGGATCTATACGTAAATGCAAGATCTTGCAAATTAGTATGGACATGCATAAAAACATTAATAAAACACATTATTTATGAAAAAACTTCGTATTATAAGCGATCTTAAATTTTTAGGGTTCCGTACCACAAGAAGAAAAAAAACGGATCACTCATAGGATCACTGTCGTGTCCATCTGTCCGTCTGTTACAACCGATTTACTCCGACACTACTCCTGGGCAGATTGAGTTGAATTTTCGCACACCTATGTAAATTGGTGACCTAACGATGGATGTCAAACGTAAATAAATGAGTTTTAAATGTGAAAGCTACTTTTAGACGGTAAATTAGAAAATAAAAATAAAAATTTTCACTTCATGATTTCGAGAAGATAAAAATGTATTATGAATGCTAATAATATATGATGAATGGAGTAAAGCGACGATTTTTGGAGTCGACGTGTAATAACCAGTACTATTTGCAATATATACTTATACTGACTGGGAAAAACGAAGAATCTGTAAATTACATTACATTATACATTTTCACACAAGAAAAAAAAACGATATTTACTACACATTGAGTTTTCCACAGTAATTCAACAATAGATTTAAAGATGTGAACGGAATTAACGGGTTTTAATAGCCAAACAAGAAAATATTTGTGGTTAAATACTTAAAAAGCTTATGCTAGAAAGTACTACGTCGTGCACAAGCAGAATTAGCAGTAATCTCGCACCTAGCTTTAGTGATGATGTGAAGCCTCCGAAGATAGACATAGCAAAGTTTACCGGAAACTATCAAGATTGAACGTCCTTCTACAATGTGTTTTCTTCATTCATCCACGAATAAGCAAAACTTAAGAAGAGTTCAAAAGAACAACATTCATAATAACAAGGCCAAAGCAATTCGAGAGATATTAGGTATGGACACCTATGGAGTGCCTAACAAAGATGAAAATACAAGATATTATTAACCTAGTTCCTTGGATACGCTAATTGAAATACGATGAAATATATACCTAACGAATTAGACGAAATATGTAACCAATTCTTCAAAACATATGACTATCTTTCTTGGTTTCATTTTATGCGCAAAGACCGATTATGCATATCCGTGCAAATATTTATGACGAGCTCCGTCCGAACCTACAATTTTGTGCACTTATTATTTACGGGCATATTGTTTACACAAAATCACTTAATTTTATTCTAATTTGTGCTAAATAAAAACGTTTAACTCTTTATGAGTAAGTATCACTCAATAAATAGAATGTTTGTTACCGCAAATATACGAGATTACGAACTTACATGTACACCTACTCCCACCAAAATACATCGCCATCTTCAACGCTGTCTTGCGACTGACTGATGCGGCCGCCCTAAGGTATTTGCTAATTTTACGTGTCGGCTAGTGTCTGCAGATTCGATCGGTATAGGTTTGAGCTCGAAAATACAATTTACTTGGTGACAGGATGTTTGCAAAGTAATTTGCAGGATTATATCAAACCGGTCGGAAAGGGTTACCATGGCACCACATAGTAAGTATCTCGCCGTCATTGATTTAAGTAAAAGGGGTAGATATGGTACCAGGCGCACGAAAGTGTGCCATCGAATACAGGTCCCGGGACCTGTTTTGAATTAGTCGTGTGATGGCAGCCCATGTGTCAACAGCTTGTCAAGATCCAAAATCTCTGTAACGAATATTGGCTTAAAAGCGATAATCATGCCGTGCTGTGCCTTTTTTCAGTGCTTTAACAGCTCAAAGCATAAAAACAAAACTCACGGAATCACTTTTCATGCGTAAGTACTGTTTATAATTTAATAATATATTTTTAGGCAATTCAAATTTTAAATGATTCTTGTTTTTGAGTGAGAGAAACAGATATATATCTAATATATACGAGAGCAACACGTACATCGTCACGCAATAACGTCAGCAAATAAATCTTGATCAACATGTATTTTTAGTTCCTGCGCTCCTAGTAAAACAAATGTAACAAAGTCTATTTTGCAATATTTATTTTATACATAAAATTAATAGCTTATACGTATGTTTAGGTTTGGTTGTAGCATAACAATTTAATACACGTACAGTAGTGTTATTCACTAAGGAAACCGCCTTGCTGTCAGCGCTGTGTCAGTGCTGCGGCAGCGTCGAGCCTAAAAATGGTATTCACTAATGTACTTTAAACGACACTAGTGCTCGGCGACGAATGCGGCGTGAGCTGGAACTACATTGCGTCGAAAGTTTGACGTTTAATGTATGAACTTCGTATTCTCTAACGAAAAACAGCGACGAACTCGCCCACAACCTCGCTCACAGCCTCGATTCCTAATGTCAAATCAAACAGCTAGGATTTTAGACAAGGCTGTCTCGACATCGAGCTCGTTGACGAACGCAGCGTCGAATGTGTCAATAAGAGAATAGCATAGCTATTTCCTGCCGACGAAGTATGGAAAGATAAGTGGATCGCAGTCGTACGCAAGCAAAGAAAAGACCCAGAGTGGACATCTACCAAACATAGTAGAATATGTTCCATACATTTTATACCGGAACATATTTATACTACCAGCAAAGGCAGACGACGAATAACAAAAGGCGCTATTCCGTACTTTCGGGTAATCGTGGTTTTGTGCACTTTATTTTATCTTGAATACATTTATAGAATATAGCCAATCAAAACTTTGATGGACCAATCACAACTATTTTTTCAACAAACGTGCTCGTAACGTAGTTATTATTGAACCGCTTTATGGCTCATAATCCAATATCCGTACTTTTTCATTACATTACTGTCCTAGTGCGGTAATAACATAACCCGACCAAGTTAAACATACTTTACATTTTGTTGTATTTTCTGTTATTTCTTTTATGTAAATTGTGGCCTTAAAGTAATGAGCAAGAATAAAATAAAAAGATTGAACGTAAATTTCGGATAGTATCTAAGTAAGTAGTAATACTAGTAATTACCCAGCAACAAGGGTTAGTAAAAGTGTTAATTTAAGTCAGTTATCCCTCGCAAATGTGTTGAAAAACGTCGTCGGTAGTACGCATTAAACTAGTTTAAGCGGACAAAATAACGAAAAGCTATTCTAGAGTATCGACCGGAATATCAAATATGAGTATCTTCATGGTTTGATTTCTAAAATCAATTTATATTTTTGAGCCTTTTCGTACGTTGTCACTATGGTACTTCACTTAAATTTCTTGACCATCCATACACCATACCTAACTTAATTTATAGCTTTTGTTGTTTTATTGTTTTTTTACTTCGTTGTTTAATGGGAACCGATGAACATGTTGGAAGTCTTCGATATTTTTTCTGATTTGTTGAGATTCTTCGTGTTGTTTATCGTTAATTTTGTATATGTCACATAATAACCTTATTTTACATTTATTTGAGCCCATATAATATTAGAAAATATTTGAATAAAGGAGAGAATAATAATATTCCTTTATATAAATGATTACACCATCTTCTCTATTAAACCATCTTTCATTTAATTCTGTTTCATCATGAAATGAGTAGGTACATGTTACTCGTATTGATATTGACTTTGTTTTCCGACGCTACCGAACTAAAGGTAAATGGCGTAATTCCGATGATACCACGGGCGTCGTAGTCGGTCCAGTATAAGGGAGACCCAAATGACCGTAGTAAATGTATGCAACCAGAGGTCAGCCCTTGAAATTGACAATATCTAATCCCAAAACTCGGTAAGCGATGTACCAGGAGTAGCGGGATTGTTAGAAATATTAAGATTAGAAAGAATATGCAGATAATGTCTTGCTTACACTAAGATCTAATTGCTATGTATGTCTCTGTTGCTCTATGTGTATTGCGCAAAATATGGGGGTCTCGTTTGCGCAACCGCATATTTCGTATTATTTTATCTCTATTACGCATTGTGCACATAGACATTACAGCTATGCTATTCTCTTATTGACACATTCGACGCTGCGTTCGTCAACGAGCTCGATGTCGAGACAGCCTTGTCTAAAATCCTAGCTGTTTGATTTGACATTAGGAATCGAGGCTATGAGCGAGTTTGTGGGCGAGTTCGTCGCTGTTTTTCGTTAGAGAATACGAAGTTCATACATTAAACGTCAAACTTTCGACGCAATGTAGTTCCAGCTCACGCCGCATTCGTCGCCGAGCACTAGTGTCGTTTAAAGTACATTAGTGAATACCATTTTTAGGCTCGACGCTGCCGCAGCACTGACACAGCGCTGACAGCAAGGCGGTTTCCTTAGTGAATAACACTGCAGTAGTGTCTAGTATTTGCAACGGTGTGGGTGCGGGTATCGCTTGCCGTGTTGACAAACTATGAGCGTCACTCATCTACCCCTTTTACTTAAATCAATGCTCGCCGTAGCGAAAATTTAAAATTTGAAGCGTAATAGTTAAAACACCTATTTAATAAGTACAACTGTACTCACGTGTACTGCGATAAGAGTTTATCGGAATATGCGATAAGAGTTTAGCGTAATAGTTAAAACACCTATTTAATAAGTACAACTGTACTCACGTGTACTGCGATAAGAGTTTATCGGAATACCCGAGCCGCTTTTAAAGTAGTTAGAACATTTTTTCTTCTATATTTATGACACTCTCACATTTTACTCTCACATTAAATTTGCCAGCTAATCTTTGTGTTAGGTAACGATTCAAATGATTCTGTAGTAGATATACATATTATTACCTTTATTCTATTGCCAATTGCGACACGAACTTTGTCAGTTATTATTAATTTCAATAAAAAGAACAGATAGGGAGGTATAATAAATTAAATTCACCAATGTGACAATTTCAGGAGGATAGCAGCTTGGCGGGATATTAAGACCGACCAAACTCACGAGCCTGAAACATCAGATTCCACCAATCAAACCCCAATTATTTGTGCAACTAATACTCAGTGAGTGTTTACTACTTTTAGAGTTGTATAATTCATTATGGAATTCATATCATATGAACCTAATGTCGTCGTATTAGAGACTAACTGTAGCTTAAATAACTATGTGTAGGTACACATATATTGCAGAACAGCGAAAGTATTCAGTATGTTATAGGTGTGTAACTTGTCAATCTATAATATGTAATAGGAGCATTCCACGGTCTCGTGGGGGACATTTGTACGATGATTTTAAACTTTGTGTTACTGTAAAACACGCAAAAATGAACATATTTTAAAATATACAGAAAATGGTGATACAATGGACCTTAACCTACAAGATGATATAATATTGTGAAGAATTAAACCAGTATTATATGAATTCTCGACACCCGATTTAAAGTCGCGTGCGGGACAGCCAATCCACCGCCGTTTGTGACGTGGTTATTAAAATTGATATTTCAGCGAATTGAAGACACCGATTATGACCGATTTTTTTATTATAGTTGACGTAATAACACTTAGCATATTTCCGCAAATAAAATGAAAAATATATCTTTGAATTATTTTATATAAAATAAAGATCGCAGAATCTCGTGCGGGACAGGTTAGACTCGTGCGGGACGAGTACGATTGAGGTGAAAAATAAATGGATAAATACAAGTTTTATGTAGTAACTAAGTGTTAATTTCGCTATCTAAGTTATGTTAAATGGAAAATTAAAAATTTAAAGTTGTAAATTCCTCACAAACTGCATTTTTCTTTGCTTTAACTATATTTGAGTCACACGTGATGATGACGTGAAATTTTGAAATTCCCTGAATAGGTTTGACTTTGGCCCACGGTTTAATTTAATTTTTTTTTTGTGTTATTTTTGATTGAGGTATGTAGAAAATCTTCGTTGTTTTAATTACTTGCAATGCAACTTTGATGAAATCTTCAGCAGACTGTATAGCGCGTATGTCCTGAGCTTGACTGAGCATCAAATTGGCCCCTACTCCATCTACGACACCTTTTCCATGCGAGGTCTTCATCGACACATTCCAAATCACGCCTCATGTCTTCAGCAAGTTGTATATTGTAACGATGACAAAGTCCTTTTATAACATCCTTTTTAGGCGAAGGCGGTAGACTTCGTATAGCTTTTAAGGTAGCCTTTGATGCTGTCTGTGGACATCTGTACGGAGATTGGGTTGGAGGGTTATTTGTCTTAGAAAAGGGCCCTGCTACCGCCATCGAAGCATATGCATGAGGCTCTAAAAATGACTGACTCCTTTTTAACTCTCTTTGTCTTCGTTTTTTATCACGTTCACGTTCTCTTAACTCATTAAGCTTCTTAACCGTCATAGTTTCTTTCTTTAACCGTTTTTAATTACTTATACGTAAATTTTATTTTTTTTTATGAAATCAGGGTCTCGTAATTATCGTTTTCGCGACATTTTTATGAATAACCGCTTTATCGCTTGGCATTTTAGAGAAAAAAAATAAGCAGTTTCAGTAAAAACAGCAATTATCACTTGTGCTTGCAAAAGATCGCGTGCGGGACAATAACTTTAAACTCACTTAAAATATGTGTTACTCAGATGAATACTAAATCTTGTACTATATCTTATTACCGCTAATAAACACTGTTTAGTCATGCAACATAAATAATCCTGGAACACTTTTTACACAAAAAATATTTACTTAAAGTCATAGAAACTCGTGCGGGACAGCTGTACATTGACTATATTTAGTTATATGCTCTGTCATAAACAAACAAGAGAACTTGAATAAATATAATTAAATAGTAATATAGAATATACTTTGTACCTCGACATATCAATAAAGTATGTGTAGCATGCCAGAAAGTCGACAAAATGGTCTGTGAAATAAGAGCCTTCAAGACTGTTAACAAAGTAAATGAATAGTGTTTTTCCGAAAAACTCATAAGAAACGTGTCAATATATTTTTTTACTTTGACGTATTATAATTTAAAAATCTATATAGTGGTCTGTTATTTAGCAATACTATTAATAATTAAATATAACTTTTAAAAAACGGTGCTGTGGTTGTTATTTCCATGGAATGCTCCAATAGATAACAATACCCATATACTTTTCACTTGACATATTCCAACAGTCATTACTGTCATTAGACTTACAAAGCAATACTAAAGTTTTAGCTACGCATGTAATATTTTCAAATAATTTCATTCAAACTGTCCACTCAAAGACATTACCTTTTCAAATCAACCAATCACCATGTGAGACGGCGCTGCGCGCTGCATACTGTCGGCAACCTCTCAAAATGAGCGTCTCAGACCGAGCAGAGTCACAGTTAAAATTATCGTGTTATTGTGTACCTATGAATAATTAGTATATTTTAATTTCTCGCAATTAAAATAAAAAGTAAAGTAGCTCTGGTTTAGAAACCATATTACTGGAACAATTTGAAAACAAACGATGAAAAAAAAACTCGCGGTATTATTATGGCTTGTTTTAGGCTGTTATCAAACAACATATTTATTATACTAATATCATGGGGCATTCCTCCACAAGTCGACCTACCTAGCGTCCAGTCCCCGCCTCCTATATTATTGTGATATGAGCTAGCTTTATTGACTGCGTAACTTACTTTTCCTAACTAGTGCGGAGAAGTAAAATTTTGCGCACGCTTCTCGTACGTTAATTTCTCTTTTTAAGGCACTTGTTATGAGAAAAGTCGTTCGATACACGTGTAAAAACTTATTTTTAACTCGGGTGATTGACTTTCATCCTCGTGGAAAAAAATTTTTTTTTTGCACTTGCATCGAAATGCAACTACTACTACTATTCTTCCCCTCTTGCTCGCACCAGTCGCGCCAATATGCGTGTGCGACAAGGATGACTGGAAAATAACTTGTACAAACATTAAGTTTAATCACGTTTCTGTAATATTATTATGAAGGCTATTCTTCTGTTTCTACCTATCGTTATCCCGGCTTTTGCCAGGGTCCGTACCTACCTTTCCTCCTCTTTGCGCGATCCTGGGCATCTTCATACTTCACTGTCTGTCCATCTGTCTGTCTATCACCAATATGTATTTAATGGATAATTAGTTGAAATTTTCTCAGATGATGTACAGTCAGCAGCAGATATTGCTAAGCGGGCAGAGTTTTCAAAATAAACTATGCACGACTATTAGAGTGTGTTAAGATCATTGTGAACACCCTAGTCGTTAAGCAATATCTGCTGCTGATTGTACCTACCTAAAATATTGCCGATATAACAAGAAACACTAAAAATAATTAAATATTTATATAGCTATGTTTTGTCGTGTTTCGAATAATAACAACATAATTAAAAAAAATATATTTCTTTATTATTGGACGATTAGTATATGAACAAATAAATATATTTAGCATGTGACCATCTTACACACATCAACCTAGTGCCACAATAAACTCCATCAAGGCTTGTGTGAGAACTAAACTACAAAATATGTAATATAGAATAGATACATACAAATACTTAAATACATATTGAATAGTTGGAGTCCTAATTTTATTAATCTGTACGTAGGTATGAACATGGCATTATGATTTTAGATTAGGCAATCTCTTATGGACCTATAATGTTAACCTATCAGGTTTTATACTTGCAGACTATTTTATTCAAATAATTTTAAGTTTTATAGTCTACCTAAAACCTTCTCTTCTTAAATCACTCTATCGATTAAAAAAACGCATCGAAATCCGTTGCGTAGGTGTAAAGATTGAAGCATACAATAGGGATATAGGGACAAGAGAATGCGACTTTGTTTTATATTATGTAGTGATATGGAAGATTATAACCCCTTTATTCATAACCGTCTCCTAATTTAGCAAACTGTTTTTGGGGTTCCGTTGCCAAAATTGCAAAAAACGAAAACCTTATATTCGTCAAGTCATGTCCGTCTCTGTCCGTGTCTGTCCGTCACATCCAATTTACTCGGAAACAATAAATGGAATACTCGGAAGTAATGATATTTGGTGAGGATTGTGTTGTATGAACCGGCAATGATATATAAGTAAAGATACGTCTTACTCTAACAAAATGAGCGAAATAAATACTTCACACCATACACCTCCTACAATTTATTGATAGTTGACAAACACTTATCTTCATACTTCATAATGCGTAAAAGAGATGGTAAAATACATATACTCGTATTTAATTAACGAAAAAGAGACAAGATGTATCTCTTATAGTTTTTGAGATAGGTTGTTTTAACTGTATTTTTTATGATAAATTAATAATGGTACGGAGTCCGACTCGCACTTGGTGGGTTTTTTAATTCATAATACATACATAATTATTATATACGTATAAAAATCAACTACAGGAAACAACGTATCACCTTCCTAGTAAGTTTGTGTGTCTGTTGGTCCATACGGAAGAAAACGTTGATTTAAACTGAATACCTAAATTCTCAAATTTGAAGTCTTCATGACCTAAAAACTAAATAAACCTCCACGTTAAAGAAATCAGAAGATCTGTTTGTCTGTTCGTCTCTGTGCCTGTTCATAGCCTGGCTGAAAGTTATAGTTTGCCTGTCGATTTGCCTGCCCACCTGTTTTCTTTGTTTGAATGCATGATTTTTGTACATGTGACCGTTTCAATTCGTAACAGATCCCTGTAAAATACACTGAGCAAATTTGATAGTCACCTACTTACCTATGTGTAAACATAATTATTGATAGGCAAGGTTTTGTATATTTATTTTAAAATATACTTTCTGCAAATAGGTAGGTAGTTAAAATATTTTTTGTGCTGTCCACATGGCTTGTTAAGAAATTAAAACTTGTTTGAACCCATTGAACTTAAAGATCTAGAGTATTTCCGCTGGGAAACAATTCTTATTATAATAAGCGAACTCTGATTCAGAAAATATTATTTTGCATCCGTCTGAATTTCACAACTGATTCTTGTAAAATGGTATGTAATGAGTATAAGTTGAGTGGCCGTGTGGTGATGGCAATAGAAATACATTTGTTACCACCCCAACTCTTCCCGTGGGTGCCCTAATAGTCAACTAAGGGATTCGAAGTGTCACTGACCATTATTTATTGAATATTGGATGATGGGCAACAGCTTGCCCTGCGTGGCGATTATGGGTATTTACTTCCTAATGCATCCGTATGCTTAGGTACCTAATACGAGAGGCCTTTGTCCAGCAGTGGACTAATTATAGACTGATGATGTGATCTGAGTTTAAGTTACCGTACGAGCCCAACACTTGCCCCATTCTTGATGGTGGATGTAATAAATAAAATCACTGATCTATGGTTATGATATAATTTATTGTAAACTAACGCATGAAGAGTATCAGCTACGGACGTATAAACGTTAACGAATAAAGTAATTAAAATAAGTGTATTAAGTCAGCGTGATCGTGGGTACAGCAATTATATTTAATGCTGTCGGGGGGATGTGCAGTGCTTGCAATGTACAGTTACTATAACTTTTCTTACGACATACATAAATAATTACCACATGACTTGATGCCCACCTGACGGTGTGTTTATTTTGTAAAGTTTCAAAATCATTGTTTGTATGTCTGTCTGTCTCTCTGTCTGTTTAGGGCTCCCTCTAATCCCTCTATATGGCATTTTTTTTTCGAAACGCTTATGTTATAAGAGACTTGGCATAATCAATTTTTGTAAACAATATTTAGAATATTACTTTGCCAGAAACTATTTTGGCATATTATTATTTAGGTCATGTGTTATTTCGCAGAAATTGGATTTCCATATTTTTGGCATAGGTACATAATTATACACGGTGTTACGCGAGCACTGCGAAAGATTTTAACTATGCATTCTAGACATCAAAATAAACACAAAATATTATGAGACCTTATGTCAATTCCACCAAAAAAAATTTTTTTTCTTTTTTTTAGGCCGATTTGAATATTTTTTAACATTTCCAGTACTTTTTATCATAACAACAATTTGTTTAAATTATTTATTTCAATTGTTTTTTTAGGTACCTACAGGTTATTTCGTCAAGTCTATTCGTATTTTTTGATTGTCAGGCAAAAGGTGTGGTAATATTAGAACACATTGTGGTAGCATTGTAATTCAAAAGAAGTTAAATGACGAGTTACGTCGAAAAACTTATTTCGAAAAAAGGTTGATTATCTCTGAAACCAAGCCGAATTCAGGAAATTTTATATAACATTAAAGACTCTAAATATGGTCAGGAATCCAGCATTAAAATCTTTCGGAATGCTGACGTAACACCGTGTATACAACTCTCCGAAACTTACTTCACATACATATATTTTACGTTAGGCAGAAATGCATTATCTATTATGGTAGATTGGGTTTGGTACATATACTTATTATAACGATGTAATAAGACAATGTTAAGAAAAAGATGAGGTGATTGGTTAGTTAGGTTAGAACTACGATCTTGACTACCGTTCATTATTGCTGTGGCAAACTGGGTAAGGTTAGACTAGAACAATTGCGATCTCATTAGGAATTCACTGCTACGACAAAGTGGGTTAGGCTAGAACTGCCATCTCATTATTAAGTCACTGCTATATCAAAGTACGTTAGGTTACGTTAGAACTGGGTAGGACAAAGTGGGTTAGGTTAGGTTAGAACTGCCATCTCATTAGTAAGTCACTACTATCTCAAAGTACGTTAGGTTAGGTTAGAACTGCCATCTCATTAGTAAGTCACTACTGTATCAAAGTACGTTAGTGTTGGAACCTTCTTGGTAAACCGAACCTACTTGTTTATAGAATAGAAACAAGATTTAAATAAGACGCTGTCTATCCGTCGATTGTCTTCCGTGTGTGTCACATCCCAAAATTATATGATCTTCATTTACACTGTTTCTCATAGTTTTACTTTGCTATATACTCCTAAAAACCATCAGGTTATGGGCCCAGCACGCTTCCACTCATAATCAATGCCATATTGTTGCGTGAAGCCTTTGGCAACGAGACGAGCTCTATATTTTAATAATTCACCGTTCAGTCCACGTTTCACTTTGAACACCCATTTGCATTTCACAGGTTTCTGTGACTCAGAACGATCAGGTTATGTCCCAGCGATTGCGATTAAAATCGAAACGTGATTCTGCGTAAAATAACGAAAAAATAGTTATTTCGGGTGTCGGTAAAAATGACGTCCGGTACAAGTTCCTCATCTCCACTCGTAATGGAAAAATTAAAAGGAATGGAAAACTATAGTTCGTGGAAGTTTATGATGAAAATGCTTTTAATTCAAGAAGATCTTTGGGAATTTGTGGAAAAAGAGGTTGACGGGAAAATTCCAGAAAATGTGAAGAAAAGCCAGAAGGCGCTTGCACGCATTGCGTTGTCAGTGCAATCGTCGGTCTTTGTGCACATAAGGAATGTGACCTCGGCGCACACAGCGTGGGTAAGCCTTCAGAAAGCTTATGAAGACAAGGGATTATGTCGGAGGCTAGGCCTACTGCGGACTTTGTTTGGTACAAAGTTGACGGAGTGCCAAAGTATGGAAAAGTACTTGAACAAAATCACGGACGTTGCGCAACAACTACAGGATATCGGTGCAGGGTTGGAGGATGACTTTGTAGCGGTTATCATGCTGAGCGGACTGCCCGAGGATTACGACCCGCTAATTATGGCAATTGAAAATTCAAATATCAAATTGGCTAGCGAAGTTGTATCGGCGAAGCTGCTTCAGGAAAGGTTGCGACGTGAGGATAGCAGGCGGGACGGAGACGAAGTTACGGCTCTGGCGGCTGCGAAAAAGGTGCCAAAGTGCTTTGTCTGTAAGAAGACCGGACATTTTAAGAGAGATTGTCCGACGTTGAATAAAAAGAGATGCGGTAAGGAGGCTTCATCATCGAAGGCGTTGCTTACGGCGCTGTCTGTGAACGTCGAAAGCGATTCTTGGTACGTGGACAGCGGGTCAGCGAGTCATCTTTGTCGTGATGTGAGCATCATGAGCGGCGTGAAAACCGAAAAATCGTTACAAGTGACGGTAGCTAACGGAGAGAAACTTTTTACGGCTGGGCGCGGCAGTGTTGAAGTTAAATTACGTGACAACACAATAAAGACTATAAGTGATGTGCATTATGTACCTAATTTAGCTGCCAACTTACTGTCAGTTAGTGCCTTAGCGAAAAAGGGTTTTGTAGTAGTGTTCGACTCCGATGGTTGTGAGATACTTGACGATGGGGTGCTTGCAGCGACTGCTTCTTTAAAAAATGACGTGTATGTCCTTGACACTGTCAGGGCTGGTTCTAAAATTTCTTTTCAGAATGAAATTGCAGCCAATGGTGCAGTGGAGGAAGAGCGCGTGCATACCAACGAGGAAAATGTCTCTGCAGCTACAGAGAAGGTTTGGCATTCTAGGCTAGCGCATCTGAACCGGAGAAGCATGGAACTGTTAAGAAAAGGTATGGCTTCTGGTATATCTTATGACAGTAGAGATTTTGAAACATGTGTAGCATGTGTCAACGGGAAAGCCAGCAGGGTGCCCTTTCCTAAGAAATCTCACAGCAGGGCAAAAGAGGTTCTGGAGCTCGTGCATACTGACGTATGTGGACCGCTGCCTTGTGCTTCTCTCAGCGGTGCGAGGTATTTCTTGCTTTTTATAGATGATTATTCTAGGAGGACGTTTGTATACTTTTTAACGAAAAAGAGTGAAGTATTTGATAGGTTTAAAGAGTTTAAGGCTTTAGTCGAGAACCAGACAGGTAAAAAGATAAAGGTGATACGTAGCGACAACGGCGGAGAATACACCAGTTCTGCATTTCAGGCTTATCTGAAGAGCAATGGCATCCAGCATCATACAACTGTTCCTGACTCGCCCGCCCAAAACGGGGTCGCGGAGCGCGCTAACAGGACTGTGATGCAAGCTGCGAGATGCATGCTGCAAGATGCGGGCCTGGGTAATGAGTTCTGGGCTGAAGCTGTCAATACGGCAGTTTATATCAAAAACCGCTGTCCTACAAAAGCTGTCTTGGGAAGCACTCCCGAGGAGAAATGGAGTGGCAAAAAGGTATGCTTAAGTCATTTACGTATCTTTGGCTCTGTGGCTTATGCAATGAACCTTAAAAAGCATTCAAAATTAGACCCGAAATGCAAAAGGTACATTTTTGTTGGTTATTGTGAATATACAAAGGGTTATAGATTGATAGATCCGGAACAACCAACAAAGTGCATAAAAGCCAGAGATGTAACCTTTTTAGAAAATACGTTCATAAAAAAGTTATCAAATGTTGACGTTGACAGTGACACTAAGTCAATTGAATTATTTACACAAAATGAAAACTATTTAAATACATTTAGTGAAATTCAATTGCCTATTCCAACTTCGGTACAGCCAGAAACATCTGCAGTGAGTGATGCTCAGCGTGTTGTCGATCGAACGAGTACGATCACAATTGACGATTCGCCTAGTTCAAGTGAATGTGATGACCCGGCCGATGAGACTTATATTCCAGAGGAGGAGACTACGGACACGGAATATGATAGTTCATCGAGCTTACTCCATTCGGGATTCTTGGCGGGTACGGCGGATCCAGATGCTCCCGGCACGGTTGGGGAAGCATTGAGCAGTCCACATGCTGACAGTTGGAGAGAAGCGATGTCATGTGAGTACAACTCATTCATTAAAAATAAATGTTGGACACTTACTGATCGTTCTGAGTCACAGAAACCTGTGAAATGCAAATGGGTGTTCAAAGTGAAACGTGGACTGAACGGTGAATTATTAAAATATAGAGCTCGTCTCGTTGCCAAAGGCTTCACGCAACAATATGGCATTGATTATGAGGAGACGTTTTCGCCGGTTGTCAGGTACTCCACCATACGTACTCTGTTAGCCTTAGCGGTTGAGTACGGTATGCAAATTGAACACCTCGATGTAAAAACGGCATTTCTAAATGGTGACTTACAAGAAACGGTGTACATGGAACAACCGGAAGGCTTTATAGTTAAGGGCCAGGAAAGTAAAGTCTACAAATTAAATAAAGCC
The DNA here is from genome assembly GCA_025490895.1 of Thaumatotibia leucotreta. Lineage (NCBI taxonomy): Eukaryota > Metazoa > Arthropoda > Insecta > Lepidoptera > Tortricidae > Thaumatotibia > Thaumatotibia leucotreta. The sequence continues at coordinate 7,335 of JALPQI010011154.1, read as the reverse complement.
ATATACGGTTTAAAACAGGCCTCGAAGGCTTGGTATGAAAAGATTGATCACGTTTTATGTCAAAAGTTGAAATTCAATAAATCATCGTCTGAGCCTTGTGTTTATTTCAAGCGCCAAAAGGGGTCGCTTATCATCATTGCTTTGTACGTGGACGACATCATATTGTTTTCATCGGGTGACGAACGTGACAAGCTAGATGTCAAGGTCAAATTAATGAAGGAATTTGATATGACAGATCTAGGGCCAGCTCATCAGGTGTTAGGTATGAGATTGTGTAAGGATGATAATAAAATTACACTCGACCAATCCAGTTACATCGCGATGGTGCTTAAGAAATTTAAGATGGAAGACTGTAAGTCTTCGCCTACTCCCATGGAAGTTGGACTGAAGTTACCTAGGGGCAATAAAAAGGATGATACTTACGATTATAGAGGTCTTGTAGGTTCCCTTATGTACATTGCTATCTGTACCCGACCAGACATCGCATACGCAGTCAGCTACTTAAGTCAATTTAATGAATCGTTTACAGAGACCCATTGGAAAGCAGCGAAAAGAGTCCTACGCTACTTGAAAGGTACTATGGATCTCCGTCTAACTTTTAAGAAGAGCAAGCAGCAGCTGGAGGTTACTGGGTATGCGGATGCAGACTGGGGCAGCGACGACGTGGACCGCCGGTCGTACACGGGCTACGTGTTCAAAATAGGTGAGTCAGTAATAACTTGGGAAAGTCGTAAGCAAAAGACAGTTAGTCTCAGCTCCACCGAAGCCGAATACTATTCACTGTCTGACGCATGTAAAGAGGGTCTGTTTATTCGTACGTTTCTAAAAGAAATTACTAATAAGGACATTGTGCCCACTATTTACAATGACAATCAATCGGCGCAAAGATTGTGTAAGAACTCTTTACATCATGCTAGGACAAAACATATTGATATACGGCATCACTTTATTAGGCAACTTGTTAATAACAATACGATTGTTATTAAGTATCTAAGTACTAATGAGATGTTGGCAGATTTACTGACGAAGCCGTTGTGTAAAGTTAAACACAATATGTTTTTGATACAGCTCATGTTACAGGCATAGGTATATTATGTTGTACACTTTATTCGTGTAATTACCATCATTGTTTTTTTTTGGGTTTAGGTTAACATGATAGTAATTACATAAAATGAATAGACTGGTTATTATTTTAGAAAATGTTTATTTAATTTAAATGTGTCATGTTGATAACTGAACTTGAATGTTGTAGCGTAAGTTCAGTACATGGAGTTTTTATAAAGTTATTGTAACTAGTATTAAAGTGTATGACGAATTAGTTTGTGAAACAAGATTGTTTGGTTTAAGGGCCAGTGTTGGAACCTTCTTGGTAAACCGAACCTACTTGTTTATAGAATAGAAACAAGATTTAAATAAGACGCTGTCTATCCGTCGATTGTCTTCCGTGTGTGTCACATCCCAAAATTATATGATCTTCATTTACACTGTTTCTCATAGTTTTACTTTGCTATATACTCCTAAAAACCATCAGTTAGGTTAGGTTAGAACTGGGTAGGACAAAGTGGGTTAGGTAAGGCATCGGTCTCACCGCGAGCTACTAAGCTATGAACTATCGGCTACAAACACGAACAAAAGATACGCACTCCCGTGTAAATATAAAATATTTTAAAATAAAAATAAACCCGCCTTCAAAAATTCGCCCAAACTAAAAAGTCAAAAATAATTTTAGTTCCTACTTCTTAGGATTTCCTACACAAACCTTTAAACCTTTTACCCTATTCATTGAAATAAAATATTATGGCTAGGTACCCTACAGATTTCTTAGAAGTCGGTGCCAAGCCAAATACGTTCATTCAGGTATATATTAGATAGAGCTTTGTAAATTACTGTCACTCTGATTATGTTTTTATCAACAGAATGTTCTACCTCAGTCATTTTGATGAAAGCATAACCGGAGTGACAGTAAGTTACAAAGCTCTAGCCTCTATCAAATACAGTTATATACTCGCGAAGAGAACATATTTGGCTTGGCACCGACTTCTAAGAAATCTGTAGGATACCTAGCCATAATGTTTTATTTCAATGAAAAGGGTAAAAGGTTTAAAGGTTTGTGTAGGAAATCCTAAGAAGTAGGAACTAAAATTATTTTTGACTTTTTAGTTTGGGCGAATTTTTGAAGGCGGTTTTATTTTTATTTTAAAATATTTTATTTTTTGCTTTTTAGTAGTGTAAAATCGTTATTTAGTATGCTCTAAATACTTATAATTAGAATGTACTGCACTGTAATAGGCCAGAAAACCTGAACTGGATACCTTAAATATTCAAAGAATTATCCCATTATGAAGGAGATATACATTGTATCATCAGCAAGTATGAATAATTTCAAAGATTATAGGTAACAGCCTTAGCATGCCTATATTATTTAAATAATCATTTACCGCTAACCAACATGTCATAACTACTAAGCAAACACTTAAATAGATCTCGAAAATGTATGACAGTTGTTATATTCAAAGAATTATCCCATTATCAAGGAGATATACATTGTATCATCAGCAAGTATGAATAATTTCAAAGATTATAGGTAACAGCCTTAGCATGCCTATATTATTTAAAGAATCACTTACCGCTAACCAACATGTCATAACTCCTAAGCAAACACTTAAATAGATATATTCAAAGAATTATCCTCCAACTCCTAATAGTTAAGGAGTTATACCTTTCGTCATCAGCTCACCAACATGAGACTATGACCACCTAAAGGCAAATACTCAAATAGCTTCCAAAATACATGAACTGTGTTATATTTAAAGAATTATCCCCCAACTCCTAATTCCTAAGGAGTTGTACCTTCCATCATCAGCTCACCGACATGAAAGGATGACCACCTAAACGCAAATACTCGAATAGCTTCCAAAATACATGAAATATGTTATATTTAAGGAATTGTCTCCCAACTCCTAATCTCTAAGGAGTTGTACCTTTCATCATCAGCTCACCAACATGAAAGGATGACCACCTAAAGGCAAATACTCAAATAGCTTCCAAAATACACGAACTATGTTATACTTAAAGAATTATCCCCCAACTCCTAATTGCTAAGGAGTTGTACCTTCCATCATCAGATCACCAACTTAAAACGTTCATGACTAGACGCAAATACTTGATTAGTCTTCGAAAATAAATGAAAAATGTCATGTGTGCCTACAACATTTGAAGAGTTCCCTCGATTTCTCCAGGATTCCATCATCAGATCTGGATTCGGTGACAATGGGACCAACTAGAAGGTATACCCATTCAAACAAAAAAAGAATTTTTCAAATCGGTCCACGCGTCTTCGAGTAATCGGGGAACATACATAAAGAAAAAAAAAAGATTTCGACGAATTGTAAACCTCCTCCTTTTTGAAGTCGGTTAAAAAGAGAGTGTCTCTTTTATTTACACGGGAGTGCGCATCTTTTGTTCGTGTTTTTTAACCGATAGCTCGCGGTGAGACCAGTGCCTTAGGTTAGAACTGCCACCTTATTAGTAAGTCACTACTATATCAATGTAAGTACGTTAGGTTAGGTTACAATTGCGACCTTATCAGCAATTGACTGTTATGACAAAGTGGTTTAGGTTAGGATACAACTGCGACCTCAGCAAGTCAGCAGTAATTCACTGCTATGGCAAAGTGGCTTCGGTTAGGTTAGGTTAGAATTGCGACCTTGTTAGATTAAATTATGCTCAATTAGTAAGTCTACAGTAGAGTAAATTGTATTTCCATTTCAACAATTATAAAGAAAAAGAAATGTATTTTCCTTTACTGTCATGGCAAAAAACTCGACAAGAAAACGTTATGCATATCTTGCACGGGAAAGAGAGGGCTGGAAGATACTCCAACGACAAGTGAATAACTCTGTGATGATGATGATGAAGGTGACCGTCTGTTCATTATAAGAAAAAGATTTGAGAGTTCAACCCACAGTCCCTTATATTCCAGTATGTGTGTCTATTTGTCCGTCCGTGGCTAAGCTCGGCGATCGTTAAGGTGCATGCAGGCCAAAAGAGCATTCGCTGTTCTAACCCCCAACTCTACGAAATTCGATCGTTACACGAAACGAGATTCGTTGAATTCGTAGAGTGGGGGATAGAACAGCGAATGCTCTTTTGGTCTGCATGCACCTTTAGTATCAACTAGAAAGCTTAAATGTGGCATGTACATGTATATTTTTATACCACCGACATCGACAGAACGATGAAAAAAATGAAATTTTACGGTAAGTATCTATAGAGGACACGTAAAATGATGATGTTTTATTTGCACTTTCACCTTATGGTATGTGGTGTCTTTAGGTATGTGACCTTGTCATCAAAAGCGGTTGTTTATGCAATATAGAAATAGATAAAAATCTCTTGAAAACTCCAAATAATTGTGCCAGGGAGACACTAAACTTATTGTTAGAATAATATTTATTTTACGTAATGTATACCGTTTTTTAGTGTGGGGATACAACAGGAACCCCTGTCTCTCTATATCTCCGTACACTGCTAACTTTAGTGATCGTTAGTAAATACCTACTAATAATATATATTTGGAATGAATGAATGAACGAATGAATTAATGAATGAATGAAAAGTTAAATAATTAAACGTAAAGTTTAATTAAATAAACGTTAGTTATGCACGTCGATAGATGCGTAATAAGTCGTTCACATTTCTTGTTAGATTTGCGGATAAGTTCGAGCATTTTTTGAAGGGGTAGTAACAAAAAAATGCTAGTAATTTGTATTTTAGTCTACTATTATTTATTGTACTGGTGAAAAAGTAACCCTGTATATCTATGTATTATTCATTATATCGTCGTTCATCACAAATAATAGCGCTTGTTGTCGGACGGTAAAATGCACACTACGCAGCGGTCTTGGGTTCAATCCCCAGCCCGAATCATTTACTTTATTTTATAAGCTTATGTATGTCATATTATATTATATTCACAAGTCCTTTACGGTGAAGGAAAACATCGTGACGAACCTCCATACATCTGCGATAAAAAACAAGGATGTATGCGAGGTCTCCAACAAGTACCTACTGGGCCAGCGTTGGCACCACGCAAAATATGCACGTTTGATGTCGAGACGCTAAAAAATGCCCTGAATACAATACAATCCAAAAATACCGACACCACAAGTCTTAATGGAGCGTACCGTTTACTAGGCCGATGTGTGTGAAAATGTCCCAGGATATTGATTTTTTTGTGTGTGACTAGACGAAAACTATGCATCATGGGCTATGATCGAAATGATCATTTTTTCACAAGGTTGATATTTAATATGCTCCTACTCGTAAACAAAGGGTAGCATTTCTTGCTGGTCACAGACCACCTCCTGTAGACTTTCATTACCTATAAGGCGACTCGCAGTCACCAGCAGTTATATTTCTCGCACTGATATACTTAGACGCGGCGCTCGTCGTGCTTGTTCAGTTGCGACTAAGTAACAGACCCGTAAATAGCGCTCGTTTTTGGCAATAAAAAAGCCGAAAAAGTGCATTTCACTGCTTTACATGGAGTGTTGTGTGAATTGGTATGCAAAGACAACAAGAAGTTCTAATTTAAAAATATAGATTAGCGGCCCATGCTGAAAAAAATATGGGTCATTTGAACCACCAGGTGACCTATCTAGAACGATATAAGAGCATAAAATAATAAGATTCAGCACTATGCCGTGACTTGTAAGCTGTTCAACTGACTCCTGGTGAGAATTTAAAAGTACAGGTAGAGTGAGTACATTTTGGTCATATATTTTTGTACGGCATTCTTACCACTGATAGATCCATGAAAAATAATAAGAAAACGCACAGTGCCGTACAAAAATTGTGCGCCACAAAGTCTGATTTTTTTTTTATTTTCCGACTATCAACAGGGTAAATTTGGTCATTTCATTTTGTACGGCATCTGTGTCATATTATTTCAATACTGCTTCTAATCCATTATTTCGCAACGCCGTACAAAAATGATGTACCAAGGGGAAAAAATCGAGGGTTGCAATCCCTTCTCTTTCCGTGGTCCAGGGGGTGATTTGACACAACATGAAATAAATTTATTTTGAAAGTATTTTATGCATAGATAATATTTTTTCATATGCCGTATATTTTCGTTGGTCCAAAGGGAAAAAAAAAAACTGTACGAAATGTAAGGTGATTTTTTTTATACGGCATTTAGATATTTTATTTTTACTAATAGTCATAGTCTTTTCTTGATTCTAGGTTCCTAGTTAGAAACTATAAAAGTGATGACGTCATAGGTAAATAAATCTTTACATCTTAAATTTGTACGTAAGACTTGGATTTTGACAAATACATATTTATGTTTCAGAAAATAATAGATAAGTTAATTCGGACGTCGATGAAGACGTTGATTCCGATAACAACTGAGTAACTGATTCCAATACTGCATAAATTTATCTAATTTCTTAAAAAAAAAAATATTATTATCATAAAATATATAGATTTTTTCTAAAAAATCATTGTTTTATTTATTGACATCATTACAATGAAACAAATCAATTATATATTATATGTATGTATCAATAACGTTTGAAGTGTATATTAAACCAAAAAGTATACATAACTGTTGATACTGGGATTTTTCATTTTCAATTCTTGGACATAATATACACAACGTTTCAATTCTGCTAGACGTCATAGTGATTTTATCATATTATCAATTGTTCTCTTCAAAAATATGTTAATACCGCACTGCATCAGATGGCCATAAAGTACCCTTAAAATTGTAGCGTGACTTTCATCAGCCTAAAATAAATATATGGTCTGCATAAAAATGTACGGCATTATTTTTTCCTAATTTATCTCATCATCATCATCATTTCAGCCAAAAGACGTCCACTGCTGGACATCTAATTTATCTATGTTAATGTTATTTAAAACAAGGGATAAAATGTAAAAAATTGCTATATTTCATTAATCTATGATATTTATACTTTTACATTAATTTGCAAAATTTCAGCTTTTGTATTTCTCTATAATTCTTTTTAGAACGGTTTATTTTGAACGGCAATACTATGTAAGGATTGTGTTTTACAACATCATGTTAAAAAAGAAGTTCCCGTACAGGATCAAATGATTTTACAGCTGTAAAAATCAAGGATACGATGAAATGAAGATGATTATTGATATACATTCAAATGGACTATCATTTTTTGACAGCAATATTTTTAATAGTACTTTTGAGTGCTAGATTATGTTTTGGAACCGAAGCCGTACTTTTGTAAATCACCCCCTGGACTACGGAAAGAGAGGGGATTGCAACCCTCGATTTTTTCCCTTGTCGCATGA
>JALPQI010011153.1:0-34801 GCA_025490895.1 Thaumatotibia leucotreta | reverse complement strand
GAGTGGCGCCAGCGCTGACGCAACAAGCACGACTCTGCGGGGCCTGAAGGCGGCCACTCGCTATGGCGTCACTGTGAGGGCGTATAATGCGGCGGGTACTGGACCTGTGTCGCCACCCCATTATAGACATACGTTGGAATCTCGTAAGTTAATTTTCCCATAATTTACTGTTTTATATTTCACTAGGTAATCGCCCTCATCGGTAATCAGTAATTGACATGTTAAGAACCAATTTTTGATACCCTGCTGTCAATTTTATTGCTACAACATATGGAAATGTTGATTATTGGGGCTGTGGCACTTCTACGATAGGTACATTATGCAACTGAACGAATCGTGTTTTAAGCTTTTAATGGAGCCTGACAAGGCTCCATACGATTGGTCGGTAGTATACTTCAAATAAAAATCAGTACAGGCCGCCATGTGTCTTGTGTCTGCATGTGATATTTTACAGCAAGGTTTATAAGTTTGGTTTTTCGTTCCGTTACATATTGTACATAGGTATAGATAAACAGAGTTGTACTTTCAACCAGATAACCCTAAATGCAAAAAAAATACCCCGGGATGTTTCAGTTAACCCACTAAAAAAAGCAAAAAAAAAAGAATCGGTGTTATAACACTTAGTTATAGAGTTAAATCGAAGAGCAGTCCAGATTATAACCAGAAAACACATTGTTTAACATCGGTTAAAAACAAACTGGCGTAAAATTGCACGGCCAATTTGTGAAATTCAAATTACACCATTTTAACGGCGCGGTATAACCGCTTCGCTTTTCAAGTTTTGTTTTCAACTTTTGTCAATGCACTCGTGAATAAATCCGCATTGCGCTATCGACAGGAAGCGGCCATCGTAAATTTTCACATCAAAATGCAAAATGGTTTAATTGGACCGTGGCCCGTATATAGGTCAAACGGTTCTGGACAAATTGATGGCACTTGGAGAGCTGACTTTGTTAGCATTTTTGAAGCTCAAAAGGAATAGCCGATATTCAAAGCCACCTAAAAATACAATTCGTTCGAGAGTTTTTAAACTGTCAAGGTACTACACTTGTCTGCGAATCACGAACTTTTTCGCTAATAAAATAAAAAATAAAAAAATTGGTACAAGCTTTTATCGCCATTTTTACTTTCTTTAGTAGCGACTAGTACGGACTCATTAAGATGAATTATATCGGCCCAACTCGATGGGGTTAAGTGTATTTATAAGGCTGCGTCTCCGCTAGAGATGTGTTTCCATACAAATGACACCTCGCTCGAGTCATTAATAACTGTCATTTGTATGGAAACATATCCTCGCACATCTCCGGTGGAAACGCAGCCTTAAGGTGTTCCTATGCCAGTCCATCCAGTTCCATCCTCAGACTGATCCTAATAATATTGCATTGTCACCCGATTTGTACACGTATATGCCAAATTTCAGTTCAATCGGAAACTGGGAAGTGGTTCAAATTTTACTTTCAAGATCTTGTTACTGACAACGGGACAGTTGAAAGCAAATAAAGGCTTGTAAAAAGTTATGTAGGCTCAAATCTAAGTGATCAAATAATGTCTGAACAATGAAGATGAACTTCAAAGGGACATTATAACAGAAGACAATATTAAACGAGACTGGGAAAGTGAAACATTTTATAAAATACTGAAATAGAATTTCAATTTTCTCTACCTACAGACTTCAATTATGTAGCTTCCATGGAAACACAAGACAATAATAGACAATAAGAAATCTAGCAAGTTAATCAACAATAATTTATTTTGTTCCTGTTATGACTTTTTACTCCTATTGTCAATTTAAAAATCTTATTAAGGCTTATTTCTTAAAAATATGCTCAGAACTACTACATGATCCGGATCGCTAACTACAAACGGACGGTCAATCATTGTAACCAATAATATTCTTACAAATACTCGTTACAATACTAGTAGTATTAGCAGCAGGAACGTCAACTCGCCTAAAATAATCTAAATAAAACCGTCTGTAGGTTTGAAATAAAGGTTCCAATAATAATGAGTAAGTATTAGGCTTATCCTCTCAGTTAGAATAACGTTGACCTAAATTAATCTTTCTCGTTGTGTGAAACTTCACAGCGATGAAACCGGGTCCCTTTAAATGGGCAATCAGATATTGCTCTGAAAATTCAAGACTGTTCGTTCTGAAAAGTCGAGTCCATCCGGGCGGAAGCTTCTTAAGTGGCGACCGCGTTCTTGAGGTGTATTTGAACTCTGTAAATGTCTATTGGATTTTTCAAACTTAGACATCATCCTTGGTTATGGGCCGGCTAAAATTAAGAAAAAATGCGCACCACTAAGCAATGTAAGTTACTAAAACGTAATAAACACAGCACTTCCTGTAATTTAGTACTGTACATATGTAGTACATGTATACACTTTTATTTTCAAAGATTCCTTCAATTAATTATCAGAAATATAATATGATGAAACAAATTTATTTATTCGTTATTCACTACTTCTTGCAAATACCCAATACTCCAGCCATTCAGTGATCAATTCCTTGTGATAATGCCATACTCGTAGCGTAGCAAAACATCAGACTAAATAAACATTAAAGTTCGAATACTTCTTCTAGAAAATACTGTAACAAGAGTAATGATGTGTTCAAGTCACGCAAACTTATAGAGGGTGTTTATTATATTTTGTGCTGTACAGTAATATAGCAAATAATTATGTACCTATCGCTGTTTCTTTTACTATGCTTCGTTGTGGTCTAAGATGTGAACATAGACTGATAGATAAATAAGTTATCGTGGGACAATCGGTCTTATTCCACGGAAAACTAAAGATTATTTGGAATCAAAATATTTGTGATAAATACACAAAGATATAGGTACCCTTATGGTATTCGAACTGGTGACGTCCAGGTTTCATACATAGGTGGGTTCACTATCGAACAGGCTAAGGCGTGTAACTTCCTTATTCATAAAAGTCTCCTAACTTAGCAAGTCGATCAGTAGGTATCATTGTCCCTTTTCGTCTTATATCAATATTTATAAAGCAGCTAACCCCTTATTCATAAAAGTCTTCTAACTTAGCAAGTCGGTAAGTATTGTTTGTCCCATACGGTCTTGTAGTTATTGATAAGTTCGAAAGGGACAAACAATACTTATATGGCGGCTTGCGAAGATAGGAGACGTTTATGATTACAGAGGTCGGAATTCGAGTGGCATTTTTGAGCTTTCAAAGGGACTTCTCATCTATCGACTACCGATATTCTTAATTATATTGATAAAATTGTAGAATAAGATTAAAAGTAGCACTCTTTTTCCACTTACAAAGGGATATTTGACTGTAAACGAAGTCGTTTAAAACCAGACAATTGGAAAAAAATATGACTATTTCCTCTATTGACAAAATAATGACGAAATACTTATTAGCACTGAAACAGACTTTGAATATAAAATTTGTAAAAGTTAAAACCTTGAACTGAACTGATTCCATTTTAAATTCCTACATATTAACTTTTCACTGTTTTTATTGCATATCTGCCTGCATCTGCCTAAACTGTGCCTGTTTTTTACTTCTGCTCGTAATCATATTTTGTATTTATCGATATAATTATGAAGATGGGTAGTCGATAAATGAGAAGTCCCTATGACAGAAAATCTATCTAAAAATTGCTACCAGATATCCGATCACTGTATGAATAAGGAGGTAAGTTTGTAACAACGCCACATGATATTCAATATAAAATTATATTTTTAACGTAGCTCCAACGGGCGGCCCCGAAGGCCTAAGCTGTAAATCAAGTGGCCCCACATCGTTGAGGACATCGTGGCGGGCTCCCGCCGTGGACGCCAGAGGAGGCATTATTACACACTACACGCTACAGTTCACGAGATACGACGCGGACCCTTTGCTTCCTGCTCAAGATGCGTATTTAAGAGTTCAGGTGAGGATTACATTGTGTTTAAATATTTATGAAACTGGTTACTCACGTAATTTCAGTTGATAATTGCTAAAAAAGACTATGGTTGGGATTTTTTTTTATAAATTGAAACGTAGGTAATTAAAGGTGAAATCAAGATTGCAATGATATGTTACGCCCTTCGTCAGGTCAATAGTCAAGTTACAAAAAAATATTCGTTTAAAAAATATGCTGCGTAGGTAGGTACCTACCTAATGTTGATTGGCCTGTCAAATGTATTTGGGGCAACCTACTTTAGGTCCCAATTGTAAAAAAAACGTAATAAATAGAGATAGTTATTGAAAATTTACGTTTGCTGCAGGCCCATGTAGTTGTGTGTCGTATCCATAACCCTGGAACGGGTGAGCGGGCCTTGCACCATTATTTTGGGGGCGATGAATGTGGAGTAGCGTGCGGTGATAGTAATCACCTATCTATAATTATGTAGATAGTAGTGGGCTCATAACTATCCAGTTCGTTTTTAGTTGGTAGTTACGTAAGTGCGAAAATTGTCATAACTGGAAACTACATCAGATCTAGTAGGTACTTACATAAGCTGTGAAATAGAGATCATTCCAGCCTCTGGAGAGCTTCCGTGAACTTTGAACTCCGTAAAGAGAATCCGTCCAAATTTCGAAGTTTGCGGTAGTAGGCATGACTGGATACTACGAATCCGAATCATATACATTATATCTACCTTTTTCCGAGATTTACTTATTTATTTACTCGAACGCTAATAAAAATCTTTAAGAGAAGTTTGTACATATACTTTGTCTGTTTGTATAGTTAGTTACCGACGCTAACGACAAAACTTTTCTAACTTTACGAGGTTTTCTTACTGACAAACCCACTTAAATAGCAATAAGGGCATGTATAACGACGTCGGAAACTTTAGGGAAAAGTATTTTATACACACATTATCCGGTTTAATAATTTAATTACGATTTTAAGTAATAGGTACACACATAATTGTAGGCCTACGTCTACATATCAGTGGATATATGGATAATCTATGTATAAGTCTACGATACTTAGTCTTCCGGCGTTTTATGTTAAAATCGTGAATTTGTCAAAGTATTATTTATATTTATACAAATTTGCGATCCTCCTTTTGTACATAATTAAAATCGTTTTATCACTGTACCGAAATGCCTCCCTACCTATGTGAAATGGTATTCAATAGAGTAGACTTAAATAAATCAGGTTCTGTTCTTGTAAATTCACTTATACATAAGAAGAGAAAGGAGATCTAATAAATGTTGATTGCCCCCGCAAACAATTCATGGAGCATTTGAATTCATATCATATTTGTCGTTTTAATTCAAATAAAAGGGTGAAGAAGCCACAATATCCCGACTGACACCATACGCCGAGTACGAGATAAGGGTGCGCGCACACAACGCGGCCGGCGACGGACCCCTGTCAGCGCCGCAAGTGTGCAGGACAGACGAAGATGGTAACTAATTGTCACTACATACTACATAGTTTGGTTTGTTTCTAGTAAATACTTGCTTATTAATACCCTGATTTGATACGAAAATATTTCATGATACTCTGAACTGAAGGTAATTATTGTTTACATATAGCCCAATTAAAATTATATCTACTTATTTGACATTTAGGACTGATTTTTCAATCCCCAGTTAACAGTAAAGCTTGTTCACAAAATAAAGTAGCCATCGTAAAATCAGTCTCTACTGTTACGCAACAGTCCCATGTAGTTCTAACAGCTATGGGACTGTAAAATGATTCTTTTGTTTTATGTTTAACAATCCAATAAGCATTCGCTGAAAAGTCGTCAAAATGAAAATAACTTCAAATAATGCTTAATGCAAAAGTTCAGGCCCAAAAAAGTGCGAACTTCCGAGACGATTTCAACAATTTTAGTCTTGAAAATATTAATAAAAATTGTAGACACGAGATTCACAGTTTCTTATAGTATCGCTATTGTAATTTATTTAAGACCCATTGGGAAACTAAATGACCCAAAATGGTAAAATAAGAAGAAACACTACTTAAATCCAGAAGTTTAAATAAAAGTCCATAATTATGGAGAAATTGATATAAATATCAACCACAGCATCCGAGGAGAAAGGCAAAAAGCCTTTCTTTGTAACAATAATAACACCCAGACTAAGGTATGGTCTCATACAAAAAAAATAATTATACGGCAATGTCTACTTTATTTCGTGAACAAGCCTTATCTGTCAAATAAATGTTAGCTCTGTCATTTTTTGACTGATGATTTGAGAAAAGGATGGTGATAATTTTAACTAACGGATAGATTTAATTGGTGATTGAAAAGTCAGCCCTTAGTCTGATATAGGCATCAGATAATCAATGTCAAGCTCACCTTACCGTTGTCTGATAAATAAGACGGGTTTTTATGGTTTATAAATATGTCCCATTCAAATGCAAGCACTGATCTGCGTGGTATAATTTTGAATTGGTGGCGATACGGACACGCTCCCAATGATATATAAGTAAAGATACGTTATACTCTAACAAAATGAGCGAAATAAATACTTCACATCATACACCTACAATTTATTGACAGTTGACATACGCCTATCTTCATACTTCAAAATGCGTAAAAGAGATGGCAAAATACATATACTCGTATTTAATAAATAAAAAAGAGACAACTAGCATTTGATAATCGCGCGTGCATTCTTTTATTGATAAACATTGTTTTATCTTTGTTACTCTCGATCTTAAACAGCATAAGCTTGTCTTTTTCTCTAAGTCAGTCAGAAACGTCAAAATGGCGTCCTATTTATTTTCAATAAATAATAAAATTGAAAAAAAAAATTAATTCAGTTTAATTGCGCATAATAATATATTATGTGTGATGCTAAGGGCATTCTTGCATTTTATTTTGTGGTTTTCACTATTGTACAACATAAAATGACATTTTAGGGCGCAGTTCATGTGATTTGCGAGAACTCGGCAGTGGTACACACCTCTCGGTGGTCTGGGTAGGACTAAGAGCGATTGTTAGAATTATCACAATCTGAGCGCTTCAATTTTAGAGCCGGTGTAACATATCTTTGCTTATTATATCATTGCACGCTCCATGTAAAATTCACGGCGGTTAGTAGTTACACTTGTAACCGTACGGCAGTATATATTAGTTACATTGGACTCTAAAAAGCGTTACAAAAAGGCGCATTGTTTCAGTTCCTAGCGCCCCTGGAGGCATGAAGTTGATAGCATTGGCTGAACGGTCACTGAGAGCTTCCTGGCTCCCACCACCAGAGCCCAACGGAAGACTCACGCAGTATATATTATATGTGAAAGACTTATCAGGGTGAGTGACCTAATTACTTATACATGGGTCAAGCTCAAAATCATGTTATATGAGTGTTTCCGGTAGACATTTTAAATGTTAAGGGCTACGAGAGTTAATTTTCTTATTAAACCCTTATTGTCATTTAAAGGCACTCCTTTCCTATTGAATTGTATGATAAAAATCACGACTACACTCCTACCACAGTTGCTTACTATTGGCCACAGGAAAGAGGGGCTCTACAGTTGAGCTGAACACGCACTACTTCTTACCTGTGGTCAATAGTTATCAGCCTGTGGACAGGTAGTAATGATTTTTATCATACAACGCAATGAAAAAGGAGTACATCTTAATGAAGACAAGGCTTTCATAAGAAAATCAAGCTTTATAGGCCTTAACTTTTAGATTGTCCATAGGAAAAACTCCAAACATGGGTTTGCGTTTGACCCACATGATATAAATTGGATCTGACTCTGTGTTACTCTACCTACTGTCTTATAAAAGTATAAAACAGATTTACGCGGATGAATGCTTTTAGAACTTTTACCTTTTGTATCTACTTCTAAAGGAAACAATATGTGTCAGTTTTTAGTAAAACGCCCCACTTTGTCGCTTACCATAAAGACGAGATTTCCTTGTATGTTCATATGAATAAACTGACAAAGCGGCTTTATGGCAAACGACAAAGTGGGACGTTTTACTAAACTCACTCACATATTTTGGCCCTCGGTATGTCCTTATACTGAGGTCAGAGGCAACAATATGTTTAGCAGAATCCTTCTAAATGCGTACGTTGTGATTTGTGATCGCAAAAACCGTCTCCCAAGCATGGCGATTATTGCTTGTATCAAAGTTTACTCGGAAGAGGTTTTTGTCGAGATTTTTAAGCTGAGATGATAGGTTTCTGAGCAAATTTTGACATTATCTTAGTATCTCCTCTACTTTTTTCTTTATTTATAGACGGGATTACTAAATCTCTGGCTTCTTCATACCACCTTTACGCAGATGACCTGCAGCTCTACTCTTCGGCCAGCATCGGAAGCGTTGAGGATCTAATAAGCCTGATTAATAGTGATCTGATCCGCATCCGTGATTGGGCTTCTGCTTTTGGTCTCTTGGTTAACGCGAAAAAGTCACAGGCAATTATTATTGAGAGTCCCCACTTCATCTCCAAGTTGTCTGAAGTGCCATTGCCTAGCATTATTTTCGATGGAACGCACATTCCTTTTACACCCACTGTAAGGAATCTAGGCATTGTCATGGATCAAACACTTTCCTGGGCTCCCCATATGGCAGAAACTAGTAGGCGACTTTTTGCCTCAATGCACTCGCTTCGCCGTCTCCAAAGTTTCCTCCCTGTGCACACCAAAACTATGCTTGCAAGTTCTCTTCTGATTCCACTCCTTGATTATGCAGATATCGCTATGTTAGATCTTACTGAGGAGCTACTTGACAAGCTGGAGCGGCTGCAGAATGTGTGCATTAGATATATTTTCGGCCTTCGTAAATTTGACCATATCTCGTGTTTCCGTGCAAAACTTAAGTGGCTGACTATTCGGCGCCGTAGAGACACCCATGTACTTACTCTTCTTTTTAATATTTTATTTTCTCCCTCTTGCCCTCCCTATCTATCGGAGAGGTTCAAGTTTTTGGCGGACGGCAGCGGGCACCGGCTTCGCTCCAGTGCCGATCTCTCTCTAGCTATTCCACCTCATACACATCGGTCCTATGACAAGTCTTTTACAGTTTACTCGGTAAAACTCTGGAATTCGTTACCACCTTCTCTCCGACAGTGCCAGTCGGTCGCATCGCTAAAGATGAATTTAAAAAAGTTATGGCTCTCGAACGATACATAAGTTAAAGGACATAATGCGGTTTTGTAGATGTATGTATATGTATATATGTATATTTGTGTAGTTTATTTTATTATTTATCGTATGGTATGTAGTTTACATATATCCAGTAGGTTTTAGGGTAGTTTAGCGGATTGGAAAACACTGGGTTTCTTTTTAATGCCGTGTCCTTTACGGATGTCTACCATCTCCAGTTCTCCTTCAATTGCTCAAAGGTTAACTGGAAGAGATCCCTTAATGGGATAAGTTCGCCTTTGTACAAATCTGTGTAATATTCATACTGTTTATTTTGTTTCCTGTGTTTTTGTGCAATAAAGTGTTTTACTACTACTACTACTACTATAACCAAGATATTAATCTACAGATCACAGGAGCCAAATGCCACGCGAGTAAACGCATGCACCGAGGGCGAGGGTGTATACACGGAGTGCATGAGAACCCTTCGGGGCCTCCGTGCTGGCCGCACTTATGAGGCGTGGGTTCGTGCCGCCACTAGTGCCGGCGAAGGACCGCCTTCGTCTGCTGTGGCGTGTCAGACTAGTGCATTGGGTAAGCGAATGCTCATATAGAAAACACAATGTGAGTCAACCTCCGGAGCTTTTGCACAGGTCAAATATTCACCATCAACGTGACCGCCGATACTTTTCACATATTATTCGGTAGGATTACAAAAACCCTCTTTTCAAAACATTACATTAACAACACATTTATTTTGGTGGTCAACAATACGTTTTTTTTGTTTTCATAGGATTTTGAAATTAATGACATAAAATGTGAGGTAATAAAATATGTGTTTTCTGACAGCGCCTGCCCGAATTTCTTCTTTTGGTGACGTGGCAGTTGGAGCTGCTGGTGGATCTTTATCACTGAGATGTGTTGTTGGAGGGACTCCACCACCAATTAAAAGATGGCTCAGAGGAGGCAGTCCTTTACATCTACGTTCGCCGTTTCATCTTGATGGAGATGCTCTCTTAATACGAGGTATGATGACGACGTCAGTGGCCTATACCACAAAACTTTACAAGCGTACAATTCTACAAAATTGTCAACGTTTTGTATGGGAATTTATACAATTTTGTAGAATTGTACGCTTGTAAAGTTTTGTGGTATAGGCCACAGGTGTTACCAAATTGACATGCCCATGTCAAAAAATGTTGTTCTTAGCTAACTTTCTTTTTCAGGGTTGGAACTATCTCATGCTGACAACTACACATGTGTTGCTGAAAATCCTCACGGTTCGGATTCAGCTACGTGGAGGGTTGTGGTGTTACGACCCCCAGCTCCTCCGACTCTTGCATTGCTTGAAGCTCGATCTAGAGAACTAGAACTCGATATGCGACCTGCTCCAAGGGCTCCTGGTCATGCATTGCCTAAAACCTACAGTTTGCATTGGCGGTTAGCTGCTCCTGAGGTAACCTTAAACACATTGTTTGACCTCTGTACCCAAGTGAGAATTGCCGGTAAATCAGTATTTTTTTAGGGAGAATGGAGGATACTTGCCGCTAGCCCCGGCCCATTGGTGTTGCCCAGCCTCCGCTGCGGGTCAGCTTACAGGGCCTATGGTTCCGCTGGTGGACCCCCCGGTACAGAGATAGCAGTCCGCACCACAGGTGGCCCGCCGATAGCGCCTCCTGACTCGAGGTGGATCAGAGTGAACTCCACACACGCGAGGTTCGACACAAGCAGTTGGACCGACGGGGGATGCGGGCCCGTGGCTCTGAAGTTGGAATGGGCCGGGTCGGGAGTAGCTGGTGCGAGGGATGTGCCTGTTGGGGGTGAAGTTATTTTGGGTGGTAAGTTCTTTTAAAAATACAACAAAAAATTTCGTCGGTATATTTAAATAGAAAAGAAGCAAAGTGGGTAATCTTGGCTCAATGTATCCCTGTCAATGATCTTACGGTGTTTCTTATGTTCCAAAGGTCTGACGCCTGGTTCGAGATACCGCGTGGCAGCCCGCGCGTCAAACGAAGCGGGATGGACGAGGGAGGTGTACGAGTTTACCACGACGCCGGCAGAGGGCGGCTACGCTGAGGAGGTCGATGCGCCGTTCCCTGCGACGGCTGGAGAATTGGCCTTGTTACTAGCACTTTGTGCAGCCTTATCGCTGGCTGCATTGACAATTCTAGCCATTTTATTGAGGCGGAAAAGGTATGTTTTTCTTATTATACTATACGCCTGTAGTTTTAGCAGAAATGTTCAATATTTATTATTATGCTCTATCTTTTGATTTAGGTACTTACATGTATTTGCATAGTATTGTCATATTGTGCCTGTAAATATAACATCATTACGCACTTTTATTTTTACCTTCGAGTCCTTATGTTATTTTTTCATCACACTTGCTGTCTAAGCGCGCCATTGCTGGCGCGCGTAGCGGGAGTAATAGAAAAGTGAAATTCCCTAGGGAGTAATAGAAATTTCAATAAATACGTCATTTACTAATAATATTATGTCTTAAAACTTATTTTTTGGTTGGCAAGTGTGATGAAAAACATTGTATGCATCACAGTCGGTAAGCGGAATTCTAACACTCTCGTTAGTAATTCCGTACTTACCTCCCTTGATGCACAATGCACTATTAATGTATCTCCTAATTTCATTTAAGTGTTAAAGAAACCACTACTAAATAACTATTTTGGATTAGTATAGAATATCAGGTTCCCATGTTGTTTATTTACATGAGTTTCAATATTAGTAGGTAATTTATTTTGAAGACAAGTAACATTTACGAGCCCCAAATAATGAGAATAGGTATAATCCATGCAAGCCGTTTATAAGATTTACGTTCTTATGTTCCTTTATAAAGTTCGAGTCTTCTGTCAGCAAAATCCCAAAGTGCATTCCCTGCAATTAAGATCGAGCTGAATCGTAAAAAATATTCAAATAACCTCGGATCGTTAGGCCGGCGATCTGTGAACGAGTGCTGACACAGGACCTCTTTGTCGACAATTAAACCCATCGACCCTTCTCACGTCTGTGCTAACGACGTATGACACGAGTTTTAATATCGCCTGTCCCCCAGTAGAAAATATTAAAGTAATAACGCCGCTATGGATCCCGCCGTATTTTTGGATAATATACGACTTGTGAGAAAAATGGGATTTTGTCCCATAAAATATTAGGATTCTTTGACTTTCAGCTACTATGAGTATTTACGTACTTCCGTACATGCATTTAAAGTAAAAAAAATACAATAAGTAAATGTAAACTAGGGGGCTCCCACGATCTACTAATGTGATTCAGTTTAGGACCTAATCTGCATCACGAAACTTAAGTTCCATAGAAGTCGAAGAGCAAGCCGCACCTAAACTGAATCGCTTTTAACATTTTACAAGCCAATCACTAACCTAATTCGTTATTTTCGCAGTTGTGATCTTAAATTCTATTGATAACTTCTTACAGTACAAATTAAAACGAATATTTTCTTTAGCTGGCTGTGAAAGGGTTAAGACGCCATGGTAGTCCCCCTGAATCATCTTTTCTGAATGTTCTTTTTAAGAAGTACTCTGGTTGAGATATTTTAATGTAAGGTCAGTACCAAACTTTACATTAATGAGTCACGCATTCATAGAAATTCAATATAATTATCATGTGGGAAAATTTCAAATTACTAATTGCAAACACCGGCTATTTATTTACTATCTACCGACACATAATTTTCAAACCCAATATACGTAGTATATTAAAAGGTGTACCTCATTCGTAACATCAAATTGAATACCGAAGGCCATATTTTCTCACCAAATACATCGAAGAAGGTTCAACGTCATATAAAACCCATCCGTTCTGTAAGTAGCGAGTAGTAAGATGTAAAATATATTCCTTAGTGGAAAAATAGCGAAGTTAACCGAGCTACAGCGAGTCGCTATCACAAGTAATTTATGGTTGGGTGCGAAGTGTGCGAGCACTGCGCGGAAGTCTTCTTTACTCGCCTATTTTCATGTTTCACACTCCATGAGCTGCTATGGGTTTGATTTTCAGGATTCCGTTGCCAAAATGGCAAAAAAAACCCTTATAGATTCGTCGTACGTCTGTCCGTCTGCCACGGCCGAGTTATTGGGAAACTACCTATAAGTACTACCGTTGATAAGGCTAATGTTATATGAATTTGAATATTTAAATAGTTAATATTAAATTGTTTAGACTAGGGGTATAGAATAATAAAGAAATGGGGGTGATGATCTGTATGAATAAACCCTTTCAATGATTTTTGGTTTCATCAAAGTATCTGGGCATGTTAGCGGGAACAATCTAACAAAGAAAAATGTTGATTTAGTTACATTTTATGTTTTTTCTACTCAGAACAACGATTTCTTTCAATCTAGGACAAAAAAATACGAAAAAAGTCCTGAGTATTTCTATAATTTTACGTAAAGCCTACGAAAAAGCACATCTCTTACAGTTTTTGAGATAGCTGCATTTAACTGTAATTATTACAGTCGCTGCTACGGAGCCCTTTAGCGTGAGAATCCGACTCGCACTTGGCCGGCTTTTAGTTTATACCTAAGATAAAGAAGTAGGTATTCAATATGCTTGGTAAACGCAAGCAGTAAAATCATGAAGCGTAGTTATTCTTATTTCTGTTTTCACCATGTTTTCGTCGGACAAAGCTTCATGAAAATGTTATACAACGAACTGTTTTATCTAATTACGGAATAGAGTTTTAATATTTACCCTTTTAAAACCTGTGCCTTTTTAATTAAATTTGTTTTAGCGGGAAAAATCAAAGCAAAATAATAATGAGACGAACAAAGCTCATTATTCGGTAACAATTATGCTTAGTATTGACTACATATATGTTTTCTATCCGAGGGACAAAACTTTTCAGGGATCGTAGTGTACAGTCAACAGAAAATATGTTCTACCACTTTTCGACTCTATTCAGTGGTAATAAAGTCGAAACGTGGTAGACCACATTTTGTGATGACCGTACCTCTTGATTCATTTACAATCTGTGCATCCTGCTTCTGTTCTTGGGTACATTAGGTACATTGTTGTAAGATGGGCAGAAAATAAATTACCGAAACACTATCGTTTAGAGACGCGTCCAACTCCTAGTATGGCTACTTTGTTCATATATAAAATTTCCTTTATTCAATAAAAAATACAATTACAGAACGAAATAGGTACAAGAAATACAAACCTTAACATAAATACAAACTTAAAACTAACTATCACTAAAACATTCAGTTACAGCATAGACAACACAATACAAAACACGCACTAAATATAAAATATCTCTCCCAGATCCCCCGCCTCCGGAAAACTGCCTAAAATGCTGGCCACATTTCCCCTTTGCAGGGCCAAGCCTAACCTCTGGGCAAAGAAAACACCCGCCCTAGGGTCGCCCGAGACGCCCACTAGCCGGACCGATACTTCCTTCACTATTTTTTTAGTATCGGTCGACCAGGGACCCAAAGTCTCCACCGCAAACTCATAATCGCTCGTTAAAAACGCGTACTTGCGGCGCTTGAGCGTCTGGGCCTGGTCCGCGGCTGTCCCAGACTTTCGAGCCGACCCCTCAACATGGGACGGGGCCAGCGTATCCACGCAGGTAGCGTCCCACGCCAATGGGCGACCCAGACTCCATGGCACGAGAGTGCAGCCGTCAGGCCTCTTGCCGTCCGCCGCAGAAAGGCCTGACGGCTCCAAAGTTGCAGGAAGCGAGGCAGTACTAAGAGCGCGGCGAATTAAATCATTCATGGTGGAATGTCGGTAAATACGGCCAGCGCTCCTCCTGCAATGCAGGCCATGCCGGCCCAAGCAATCCACCGACAGACCACATCGACTGCAGGTGTGGGCCTCGCATATTTTCAAGCCCAAGCGCAGGCACACCGCAATACGCAGGGCAGTTGGCTCCAAAACGGTACCCAAATTGCGTGACGGAAGCGCGTGCAACCAATACCCTGACTCCTTCTCCGATACAGCCAGGAGTCGGGCCCGTTCTAGGTGGTCACAGGAATCCTGCAAGAGGAGTTTGTACCGTGCCTCCACGTTAATGACGTCCCACGCTACCTGGCTTGGCTTATCCTGCGGGACCAGATCGACCGAATGGTCCGCCCCCCATGCCGATTCTGCCTCTGCCAGGCACGACACCGACACGTCAGCGGTTGAAGTTATGCGAAGAATACCGCCAACGAGGGTGAGTGCGCTGTAGGCAGAAGACAAAAACGCTGGTAGGGCCAGATCACCAGTCATCCGGAGATCAAGGCCACCAAACCTTATCGGGAGGGTAGCCTGCGACCGACTATCACGCGTAAAACTGGCTACTTTGATATATTAAATATTAGACTATTGGAGGATCTACATTTAAATCAGATCCTCTAACGGAGTGCTATATTATATTGATTAAGATTGAGATGTAAATACTGGACTAGGAACGTCACGCGTTTCAGTAGCCTTTTGTCTGTGTTAAAACTACGTAAATAAAGGCAGATTGTACAATTTATGCACCGTTCTTCCTACAGTGTGGTGCTGTAGCTAAATACTTTTAAAGTCAAGGAGTTACGAGTACTTACTTATATATATATATATATATGGTAAACCGGTCAAGAGCACGTCGGGCCATGCTCAGTATAGGGATCCGTAGTACACATTTTTTAAATTGTGAAAATGAAAAAAAAAACTTTTTTCGGGAGAATTTGGACTTTTTTACATTTTTTTTTACTCAAAATTACGAGCACTTTCGCTCCTGCTATAAATACAAATGTGTCCCAAAAAAATCCATAGAGTTACTATTTTTCATACACTTTCTTCGACCGTAACTCAGTGGAAGACAAAACAATGTATGGAATTCTCGAGACACTTTTTTTTGCTAATGAGGATCGAAAGAACTCGCGATACTGAGTAAAAAAAATAATAAAAAAGGCCAAATTTGGAAAATTTTAAAAAACTACAACAAAATATAAATAAAAATCCGCCCCATAATGACAAGTAGTTTCTAATTTCTTACGATTATAATGTATAAAGTTACTTTGACATGGTTCCTGAGAGGCCTAGTGAGAGAGATGGCCTAAAGTCACCATGGTGTGAGTATGATTTTCTAAGAGTGTTGTATTGTGTAGAAGTGACGGCGGCGTGCCGCGGGTGACCACGAGCGCCGAGAAGCCCACGTGTGGCACGTACCGAGCGCCTCCGCACCAGACGCCGAAACTGCCACCTGATCCACCAGGTATGTCCCAATCTACCACAGAACTAAGATGACAAAGAATGATCGACAACGATTAAAAGCGTAACCAAAAACGAAACGCAAGTGTATGCGTAAATTTGTCTATGTGTGGTCAGGAATAGGGTTGCCTATTACAACAGAGCAATTATCTATCGATGTTTGACTGTTTTATCGATAACATGGTATTATTTATCTTCGTTTTTTGCTATAAGTTTTATAGTACAATGTGAATTGAGGGTGTCGAATTACAATTTGCAAACGTGTCTGAACTTATTATCTGACCTATCCCTTAAATTTAACAGAAATAATAAAAATCGTATATTATAAAAAAAAACTCACAAAACATCGTAAGGTCCTTCAAGTTCGTTAAATACACATTCGTATTTAAAATTTGGGACTATGATGGCATTGGAATGTAATAGACTGATCGGGTATGTTTATCGAACGAATATCGATATTGGTCGTTCAACATTTAGTCAAGCTCTAGCGTAGCGTGACTTATGATATTTGTACACAAAATATTATTTAATATTAACTATTGTGATAAATTATTCGCGCACAGTGATAGGACAACTAACAATGAATGCTAGAAAGTAATAACTTACACGACTTATGCTACTAAATTGATAAAATATCGTTTGAAAACTATCAACCGGCAAATCATATTTACCTGTGAAACGAGTGTTTCCCGTCATTTCTTCGGTGGGTTCTAGGGCAATCCTTTACACTACACGATAGCATATCGGTTTAATTATTTGTGTAAATTTACTTCTTACTAGAATTAAATATAAAATCACTTTTAAATAACAGTCTCCGTCGAGAAGGCTGATACGGCTGATATGTCACTTCGAAAGTGGGTACGCTTTTGGGATTGTTTTCTATCTCTTTTGCACTCGTGTAATAGTCATATGACTGGTGGCTTCCCTTTCTCTATTAAGCGCTAGCGCGGATTCTAACTTTATGCAATCTACGAACAAATAAAACATGGAAGCCGCACGCCATACTGAATTGCCTTTCAAAAACGGTCGCGAACTTTTGTTGACAAATGTCACCCCCTCTTCAATGCATCACGGTAATGAACTTGATATTCAACCTATAAAAACTTTAACCGCCATTTTAAAAATAGTTGTGATTGGTCCATCCAAGTTTCGATTGGCTATATTCTATAAACATTTGTCAAAGATGCTGCACCGAAATATGCGCGGTGTTAAGAAAAGCGCTTATGTCCTGCCCATCTTGGTACAATTGAACAATTGGTTTTGGGGGCGTTTTCGAGCTGGCGTTAGACGTGCATATTATATTTGATCGCAGGTCCCAATATTCGAGTACCTCGACTACTAGAAGACACCCATATAGATACTATGCTTGTTAAACTACGAACATTTAAAACATGCAAGCTCATGCCATAAAAAATACTTTTTAAAAACGGTCCTGAAATTGTCACCCTCTTTCAATACGTCACGCTTATGTCAATATAAACCTATATAAATTTAACCTGCTATAAATAGTTGTGTTTGGTCAATGAAAGCATTGATTAGGTATATTCTATATAAAGAATTATTGTGGTCTACCAACCGCGACACAGTAGAATAATTGTTTTTGAGGACATTTATGAGCTCGCGTTAGAGTTTACGTTTATAGTAGGTATGTGGTCGCATTTATAAAGTTATGATAATATGTCATTTTTATTTGAAATTATGTAATGATCATTCTCAAATTTAAAATTTGGGGTGTCAAGTATTAAAAATATATTGAACAATATCGCTACGAAAACCCCTTTTGGAACTGAAAGAAATTAATCCATATTCCAAAAAGTGACCATGTTTTGGGATTATTCGAAATCAAATGAACATTCCGACACTGATGTCGGAATCCAACATTCAATTAGTAAACTAGTAGGTACACATAACATAACATAAGTACGTTAAACGGATTCACCGCTTTGCACATCCAGTTAAGCGCTACTCAAACTCCACTTAGGTCTCGTGAAATATAGCAACACTATGCTCACGAGTCTATATATCTATCTAACCGTGAACGTAAATCTAGTTTTGGCAAACGCCAAAGTTCGTGTGAGCGTTAAATAAATAAGCATGCATACGCTCGGTGCCTAAGCCTCGTTTGACCCGTTAGTAACGATTACCCAACACTAGATGGGCCAATCAACTTTTCGATCGACATATTTTCTGTCTGCTCCGTTACTTTTCATGAACTTACAAATGTACGTCAGTTAATACTATACACATATTAACAATGAAAATCAGTTGGAACCTAAATGTATTGATATGAACTTGTGTGAGGCCTAACGCATGTACAATTCATAAGCATTTTTTCTAGCAAACTTGATGAAATTGTCACCTGCTACGGGACAAAATAGTGTCGATCGAAAAGTTGATTGGCCCAGATAACCCTGTTATGAAACTTATGGATCTCTTTCGTTCAACTGATATTTATCATTGTAAAAAAAACGATTTCTTCGTCAGTTCTATTAAAGTAAAATACAGTGTATGTGCCTACCTACTTGTTAACACGTAATTGTCTGTAGGTAATTCATAGTACCTAGGTAATACCTATGAATTAAAGCCAGGCAAGACGACCCAGATAATGATTTAAGATAATTATAAATCTGCTGTTAGAGATTTTGGACTAAAGGAGACAAGTCTGTCACTACCAGTACAAAATAAAAACAACTTTAAATATTTAGCCAAACTGATCACTTCAATGCTTCAGAGTGCGCGTGATAGACTGCTTTACGTATTATATGAACATAAGATAAAAAATAGTAGTTGTATCATGAGTTGGTACCATGAGTGGTTTACGTTCGTGTTCATTGAACACTATGTAAACTTTACCTACCAACTTATGGTACAACTACTATTTATTTATCTTATGCTCTATCTAGTAGTAAGTAATGATCTGTGCCTATTATAAACATGCTCACTTTATGAATGGGATTTCCCTTTATGGGGTTATTTAGCAAATGAAGGGCTATACGACCTTGATTTTAATTACTGTCCCTAAAACGGAGGTTTTATCAGGGGAGTTAATTTAATAACCTTGTTTTAGAAGTTATGAAAGATAGACCGGCAACTATACCGATAGTATATACTTATTTCGCATAATAACTTCTTTCAGGCTTAATTACTTTCATAGAATAGACACGCCTTAACCCATCAAGTGAAAACTCCGTATTACACTTTTAGATTTTGCGTAGGAGTCACTAAGATTGTTTAAAAGTTTTGCGTAAATAAGCTTGAAGTCGTAAGAAATAACTTAAGTTAAAACAATATTGGTACACGACTGTGTAAATGTTAAAAAACATTTGTCTTAAATATAATGAATCCTTTCCTTAATGTATCTACTATTAAATTGGCAAGAATAAATTCGACACTCAATAAGAAAAAAAAATAGAGACAAAATGACAACATTTTGTACTTTAATCTCTAGTAAAGTTATTCTCCTGTAATTTAGGTATATTGAGTATTAACAAATGTTTGTCTTCGAAACAGATGTGTACGAGATAAGCCCATACGCGACGTTCGCCGGTCCGGCGGCGGGCGACTCACGCGCATACACGCTGCAACTGCGCGCGCTGGCGCGGCACGATGATGACGCCGCGCCGCCCGCGCGCCCGCCGTGCTGTGACGGTACGATATAATCGTATATGATACAGATGTGTATAGATAAGCCCATAAGCGACGTTCGCCGGTCCGGCGGCGGCCGACTCGCGCGCGTACACGCTGCAGCTTCGCGCGCTGGCGCGGCACGACGATGACGCCGCGCCGCCCGCGCGCCCGCCGTGCTGTGACGGTACGATATAATCGTATATGATATAGATGTGTATAGATAAGCCCATAAGCGACGTTCGCCGGTCCGGCGGCGGCCGACTCGCGCGCGTACACGCTGCAGCTTCGCGCGCTGGCGCGGCACGACGATGACGCCGCGCCGCCCGCGCGCCCGCCGTGCTGTGACGGTACGATATAATCGTATATGATACAGATGTGTATTGAGCCCATACGCGACGTTCGCCGGTCCGGCGGCGGGCGACTCACGCGCATACACGCTGCAGCTACGCGCGCTGGCGCGGCACGACGATGACGCCACGCCGCCCGCGCGCCCGCCGTGCTGTGACGGTACGATATAATCGTATAATTATGAGGCAGGATGTGCTGTGACGGTACGATATAATCGTATATGAGACAGATGTGTACGAGATAAGCCCATACGCGACGTTTGCCGGTCCGGCGGCGGGCGACTCGCGCGCATACACGCTGCAGCTTGCCTTTGCGCGCTGGACATTTTGTTGTGGCATTTTTGAATATTTAACCATATTTGGATTCGATTGGTCCTAAACTAGTTCAAGACATTTGTGTTATCTTCTTGTGTGACATCTTCCATGGCTCTGTTTAGATATAGATGCTTAATTTAATGATATTTGTGTTGTTTGTAACAGAAGAAACGTGCATAGACGCCTGCGACGTGCAGAGGCGACGCCGGCGCCGCCGTCATTACTGTCCGGATCACGGTAATTATAATGGTAGGTAATCATAGTATCTTTTAATTATATTTAGTGGTAACGGTAAAAGGTATTTAACAGTGTGCCAGTAGTCTGAGAGTATTTACATTTAAAAGTCATTTTTTGAAGTCGACAAACAGGGATTTGCAACGCTGCTCACCAAATTCTGACAGCGACAGTAGGTATTCTCTCTCACACACATTTATAATACTTACACTACACTTGGAAATAGGTATAGTTATAAATGTTATAATAAGCACCTAAGTAAAATTATTCGAACTCCCTATCAGCACACAAACCTCATCATGTAATTTAAATATTTAATGTGTTTGTATTAACCCTTTATTTGCCAGTGTATCTTATAAGATACATATTTTTCGACCCTTTTTTGTATTTTATGAAAGACATAACTTTTTGCTCTACACAACGGCGAGATGGTTCGAACGCACAATTTTTTTAATTTGTTGCCAATTTAAGGGTCATAAATCTGACACGCTCGGCCGCCATACAAATGAATGAACTTGTTTCTTATATCCAAATCTAATTCTGTGGTTAGCACAAGTTATTTTACAAGTAATATATTTAGGTACAACGTAGCTTTTAAATTATAACAAAATTATTTTTACAGGTTGTTCACAAGACTCCGGGAGTTGAGAAACGAAGTCAACAGCTGCCAAAAGCTCTAGTTAAATAATATCTAGTCAGTGTAATTAGTTAATTTGATTAACATATTGATATGTATACAAAAATTTATACAATAACATTGTCTATTTATATTACGAAGTTTTTCTTTAATCACTCCCCGTCACTTAATATACTACCCTCATGTATTTGCGATATTAAGTAAATCCACTGAATATAATAAATACATAAGTAGCACTAATACCTATAATACCTGTTACAAAAACATATCTGAAATAGCCATCTATTTTTAAGGCAATAGATCGACCATTCACGCTGAAATATTTTAGGCTATTTGGCAGCTCCGCTTCATCTGATAGCCGGTGGCCACTGTACCTAAACAAAATATTTTTCTGGTTTGTAACTATTTTAACCCTTTAGTTGTACGTGGTAGGATTGGGAGAACTTTTTTGAATATTCATGCCTTACCTACCAGAACGTTATTGAAATCTAAAAGATGCTTAACCTTAGTTATTTTATTTATCTACATGTACCAAAAATAGTGGTAATCAGTTTAACTGTATATCAATCAGCATTTTAAGCCCATTTCGATTGCTTTGTGCTTCATGCCCTAATATGAAGGTATACCTTAATATAAAGAGTACGTCACTTTAATTGCGTAGAACCGGCACGAGAATTCCATTATTCATATTCTGCTTATTTCAGTGACAGCATGGGCCATGCTTTAGGGACCATGGTTGCGTTTTATAAAGTTTTTTTTATGTATCATGGTTTAAGACTCATCCTGCTAACGATACACTACGTATTCATAACCCTTTCAGTCAACTTAGCATCGCGCACGGCAGCTTTATGCAACGGTGCAGAAAGCATCGGGTTAGCGTTGCACATCATTCTACATTTGCCCGATTGTAGGATTTGCAAAACGGCACTGAACCCATACAGGAGCAATAGATAAATGTATATTCGATTATCGGTATATCATCGCATGAGCGAGTATTTTAGACGAATTTGAAAATAGGCAGAACAGATATGTAACTCGAGAATCGAGGACGTGTTCCTCGTGCATGGTAAGTTTTTTTAGACATATAAACATTCAAAACCAAGAAAGTACGGAGGTTGTTATTCGTATTCTAGATGTATAAGTGTGATTAGTGTGAAAACGTTAACGATATTATTATAAAAGGTTGCCAAAAATAAGTCCATTCCCGTTGCCAGTGACATTTTGGGGCGCATAATAGGGTCCCTAGGGTTTTTTTTAAAGAAAAAGCAGAAAAGACGAATGAGCAGATGTAAGTCTTACGGCCTGTTTCATAATACATACATGGATAAATATATCCGTCAGATAAAATTAACATCCTATTCCCCGGGCATATAAAAGGACAGGTAACATTTACCTAATAGATATATTTTATTCAGAGACGGTGAAACAGGCTCTTAAGGTGTTTTCAATTGAACTGATTATTATAAGCACCTGCATTCTTCTATAATGTACTTTTTTTACAATCACATCAACTCCAGTTAACTGTGGGTGCGCTACTACTGTAGCGCAACAATTCGGGAAGTAATAGCCAACATCAAAAGGATATACAAAAATAACAGATCTGTGAGTACCTATAGAATATGTACCTGCAATAGTGAATACAAATACAACTAGAAATATCCGAAACCTATCTTTGATATGTAGCAACGAGCAGAACCAACGTTCCACGAAATTCATGTTGCGAGCCACTCAATGCCGAATAGCGCGAATATTGCAACTACCCAGTAGAACAGTTATCGAGTAGTTTTTCGAATAATTTTTGTCCACAGAGCATACTAGTTAAGTTTACTATTAGGTACCGTTTTCGTTATTGTGGTAGAAATATTCAAAGGCAAATCGTCGGAGAAGTGGCCGTTAATACTATAAATCTGCAATGCGGTACAGGTATACATATTAATAATCATGCTAACAAAGTGGTATAATAAAAAGTAAAAAAACATTTTTCACCACACTGCTCGTAAACACGCTACTTGTCCTTCAATTTCAGAGCGCAAAACTGTGTTTGAATCTCTAGAGGTTAAAGTATTTTTTTTTTATTCTTCTGGATAGACTAAAGCAATAACTTATACGGCCTGAGAGTGAAATAAGCTTTTTGACGTTTGAACTAGACAGTACGTTCGAATACTCAATAGTTTCAAACAGATTCATACACATGAACCTTTCATAATATTATATTCAATATGCTAAAATCCAAATTAAATACCACATTTTGTAGTAAAATGCTTTTAATTAAAAGTTCTAAAAATACGACAAATAAAAACAATAGGAAAATGAAAGTGTTGACACTATGCAAATTTCAGAACGCATCCGAATATTTTTTTCTTTTAAAATTTAAACGAGTTCGGTCGTGTTTTGTTTTCGTTCATTGGTGATATCTTAGTTTAACATACTTAAGTGGCTTTGGGGTAATTGCGACATGCGAAAGTGGGATAATTCCGATAATCATAGAAAAATCGCCAATAACTACACGAGTCTCATTTAGGAATTATCTTGAATTTTTAAGCATTGCCACGCCAAGATAAATATTTGAGGTTATTGTTTTATTATTTGCTGATTTGTTTATTTTTTGGAAGTTGAGGAATTGCAAATAAATACCTTCTAATTTGTTATGTTTGAGTTTTATTTCGCATGTTTCCTCGGTTTAGTGTGGCGAAAAATGTTGTGTTTCACTCGGCAGCAAAGCTTGTTCAACTCTCGTGCCTTAAAACTATTTGCACGAGAGTTAAACAATCACTTTGCTCCCTAGTAAAACAAATAACTATTTTTTCGGGTACCTCCCCAACTGGTGAAGTGCGGATGTTTTTTTTTATTTGCGGTAATCCTGTAGTACCCCACACTACAACAACACACATATCAATAGGTCTCTTAATAAAATAAGGGCCTTAATTTTTTTTTTTCTAAAGTCAATATTTTCGGAGATAATCGCTCTAGAAGAGAAAAAAATTGTGTCCTCCCCTCTAACTTTTGATCTGTAGGTTCAAAAACTCAAAATATAAAAAATAGTGGGCTTATAAAATACTTTAAAATAAAACTATTTCGAACATAATCGGCTCGGCCGTTTTTGAATATCTACGGGACCCTACACTGAGCATGGCCCGACATGCTCTTGGCCGATTTTATTTGAGGTGTTACACAATTTTTCTCTCTTAAAATTGCACGTCAAGACTTTATTTGCAACACTATGACATCTAAAAATCCCCAATTTACACACTATGGACCTATCTCCACACGCTCTCGCATACCCGCGAGGGCCCATCGTAACACTAACTTTCTCTTATCG
The DNA here is from genome assembly GCA_025490895.1 of Thaumatotibia leucotreta. Lineage (NCBI taxonomy): Eukaryota > Metazoa > Arthropoda > Insecta > Lepidoptera > Tortricidae > Thaumatotibia > Thaumatotibia leucotreta. The sequence continues at coordinate 10,094 of JALPQI010011153.1, read as the reverse complement.
CGTACCCCAGCGCGGGCTGTTGTCATAATTCTATTTCAACGAGAATTATTCGTGGACGCGCCCAAATAACACTTTTATGCTGCGTATTTTAAGTCCCAAGGGAACCTCGTTAGGCTTAAGCTGGTTCCGCTTATTTTTTAATCTTTATATGTAAACTTTTGTTTCCTATATAGAACATTTTGGCCATGGCAGTAGAACGAAAAATAGATTATATTTTCTTCGGTTACCGCGAGAATGACTCATGAAATAAAACTATGAAAACGGATAAAATCGCATATAGTAATTAACCTTAACTTCATTCAGATGTTTCAATTACTTTACAGGGTGCGTGGTTTGCGAGCGTAGTCGCCGTTATCCCGTTATTGGTTTTCGTAGTTTTATTTCATGAAAAATAGATGGTTAGGTTAGGTTACCTGCTGTAACTGCAATAACTGGGGTACCTGCCAGCTGCCAGAAAATCTTCACAACTATCAAACATGAGAAAGATAAGTAAGTATTCTTCCATAAGCGTATAGTTAAGATATTTGGAAACATTCATCATTTATCAGAAAAAAATGTAGTTTAGTCGAATACTTGAATCAAATAGCTAAGGCAAAGAAATCTACTTTTACATCTTAGGAGGTCGCAATATAATTTTGTCAAAGCCACTTAAGGCATTCTCAACCCTCTAAAATTTCGTTAAGGATAACCCTAAAAGCCTTATATATTCAGTGACCGAGAGTTAAAGGTACTGCACTGAAACGACACCCACGGTATAAGGGACGACTCACACAAGACCGTTCCGATCCCATCGAACAATCCGACCCCAAGGCTACTTGGTCTACCGTTATGCTCTCATGCCTTACATGGAAATCGAATTTCATCTAATATTTTTTATTCATTTTAACATACTGATATGGACAAGAATCTGGATTCAATTATTTTCATTTTACATATACTTATAAATGTTACTACGCCTAGTACAAATTTTAATTCATTTTGATTTCTTTAGGGTTCCCGACCGAAAGGGTAAAAAAGAGGCTCTGTGAATAAGGAATTGCTACTTTAAGGTCCATTTACTAATACGGACAAAACTGGTTAAGTCAATACATTTTTGATACTAGTGGGTATTCGTTTAGCATTGTGTTAGTAACAAAAGTACTACGTTATATTTCTCTGAATAAATAACACAATTATGTTAGCATCTGAATTATCTGAAAGTAATGGAGAGTATTTGAAAATATGAGTAATGTATCTACTGAGTGAACACTGTTTATTTTAATATTTGTAATGCACACAACACGAAGCTCTGGGGATAAGTCTAGTCTCTTATTCGCTTAATTTTAATACCGTTTAAAGGAGAGCATTAAATTTTCAATTTAATTATTTTAAATATTTACTCAAAGTAGACAAAAAAGGTAGGTACATACTTACATTCTGTATATGCAAATTAAAACCTGCCTTTCTATTTTGAAATCCCATCTTTCATGAGAATATTCATAGACTTTAAATTGGAGATCAAAGACTCCTTTGAATACCTCGCCAAGCTTTTAAAAAGCAATCTTAGTAATGCCAATACTTTAATATGCAGATAGGTAATTACAATGAACGCTGTTTTTATATAAAAATATGAATATATTATTTAAAAAATGTTACGTACGTATATTTCACCACACTAGCTAAGTAGTTAAGCATCGCCTTTTTAGGGTTACCTAACGAAAGGGTAAAACGGGACCCTATTACTAAGGCTCCGCTGTCTGTCTGTCTATCTGTCATCAGGCTGTATCTCGTAAATAGTGATAGTTACACAATTGATATTTTTACAGATGCTGTATCTCTGTTGCTGCTTGCCGCTAACTATACCAACATAATTATTATACTTACTAAAAAGTTGAAAAAATAAATAAATCTCTCGGGACATCTTACACAAATAGGCTTGTGATGTGGACCAGGCGACGTTAATATGTATATAATAGATAGATACATATTATATATACTTAAATATATATACAGCTACGATCAAGGAACAAATATTTGTGATAAATAAATACACAAATAATGCCCTCGCAGGGATTCTAAACCGGAACCTCTAGCTTCATACCAGGCAGGGTCACTACCAACTAGGCTACGGAGGCTGAATAAAATAGATATTTAAGGAGGTTCTAATATCACATACGAACGAGACGAGATTGTAATGTAGGTATTCACTTGAATATACGTATGCCGTGTGGTGACGGCAGCAAGAATACATTTGTCACCACCCCAACTCTTCCCGCAGGTGTCGTAAGATCGACGTGCAACGTGGTGAATTTCAAAAAGCAGCCGTAACTTTTTCTTAAATAAACATACTTAACAAGTACCTACTGACTGAACCTATTCTAGTTTAAACTGTTAGGTATGAAATAGTGTCATGAGGTCGTAGAGTAGGAATTATTTAGCCACCTACATTCTCTGTTTATCGTAACACCAAACAAAATTGATTGCTAAAATAAGTTATTATAAAAATATGTAATTGGATTGTGTCGCATGCGTTACTTAACGCGATATCGGGAGTTCAAGTCATCTCCAGGTCATTTACTCGCAAGGATCGATTTGCAGAGGCTTAGTGGAATCTCGCCGAATCGGGTGAGACCCTTTCTAAGTAGCCAGTTTCACAGTTGACTCACCACGTTTGAGTAAAGTTTATAAATAGGTACAGTTCACATGAGTTGTCCACGAATTGTCTTCAATGGTATTAGCGGAAAGGTTATATTTAAAGTATTCTTCTTTCTGAAGTTGAACGACGATTATTTAGATTAATTGAGTTTATGAATTTACCTTACCGCAGTGCGTAATTACATGGTAGGTATACAGTGTGTGTCTATGACCCAGGCTTTTAGAAAGTTAATTACTGTTAAAAATAGCATTTTGAATCAAATAATGTTCACGGTTTGGCTAGAAATCTGCACCACATTCCTCGGTTTCGATAAAAGCCAGTATCGTAGACACACACTGTATAAGACTTAACTGTGTTCTCATGGTAAACGAGAGACTGCGGCGATACCTATGGACGCATGCAACTCCAAACGTGACACTAGGTCGACGACAAGAAAACCAATAAGTTCCGACCCTGGTTGTAACACGGTGCAGCACTTCTCCACGTCGGTGACAAAGTTGTTGCTAGGCATAGTCGTCTACCGGCCAACCAAATATGACAAGACAGGTCTAATAATAAGTATTAAGGAAAACCCACGTGTAATTGTGCTTTTTACAACCGCACCTAGTAATAGTATATGTAGTTCGACAGCAAATCGCGCAGTATTACCGCGCCTAACACGTTTGTATGCTAATTTTATTCGGAAAATCCGGAGTGATGGAGCCCGCGCAAGAGCTATCCGAGCCCGCAGACCTCGCAAACTTTTGGGTCGACTTGATAACACGTCCCTAAATACATCCCGTCTCGATTACCCACATATAAACGAAATTATATTTGAATATCCAATCCACGAACCTTATTTACTTAAAATCTCCTGGGATTTGATTCGAAATTGATTCGGTTCCCACTCGCAGATTTTTTACGAGGGATTTAGGTCAAATGGAAAACAATCAAACTGAGTGGACATTAAAACATACGAAACCGCCTGGCATCGTTTAAATAAATTAGCCGACGGGAACGCATGTGCCTACCTAAATCAATACGTTGAATATGTCGCTGGTACTCGTAAATCTTTCTCTGGGTTTGTATTTACGGGCCTCAGGATAATAGCCAATTATTTTTGATTGACTTTTGTGCTTTGAAAATAATACTTTATTGTTTAAAAACACTACAATCCAGTATTTATTGGTTATTATCATTATTTTTTTAATTTGGTTTTTGTAAAATAAATGAATAAATGAAAACGACTAAGACGAATGACCCAAAGAAAAAGATGAGACGTAATTTTATATTAAATTACGTAACTTCCGTAGTATTCATAACTTACAAAATATTGGCATAACTTTTAAATGCGACTCAAATATTACATTCTGAACAGGAAACCTATTAGGTACGTAATAAAGTAAGTAGGAAGACGAAATACAATTTGCTCGGTAATTACGAAACAGCAAGTTGTTAGAGAGCTCTTTATGCACGCTCGATGCCGATTCAAGTGTGCCAATTAATGTTGGGAATCGTTTATTATGATAACGTTAATAAACTATGTTGCAATTGTATTTTTATCACAACATTTTTATTAATATATTATGACCGTGTAGCTACTCTTTATTTCACATTATATTCAATTGAAATTGAGACGCGATTTCAATTTTTTTCTTAATTAAATAAGTTCGTCTTTTGTATGATAATAAACACTAACTATATTCAAATGTAAGTATTATCAATTTATGAAATTAGGTATGTAATGTAGTCAAATTGGGCAAGTGAAACTTACTTTTCAGTTTCCTCGGACCAAATTTTTGCATAGTAAGTGATATAAAGTGTTCAGGAGGCTTAGCCAAGATGCCATTCTGTAGTCGTAATAATTTTTTTTTGGGAGAAAAAAAAATCTTCCGTCTTTTTCCTAACCGGAACACGATACCGAACATGCCCATAAACGGATAACAACCATTAAAATTTCACCTTGTATAATATCTATGGAAGTTATCATAATACACATTATCATATTTTTTCCGTATTTTGGTTATAAGTTTTAATTTGTTGGTTAAATGCATTGAAAAAAATTAGTGACTATTCGTGACTAGTCTTTAAGTAGGTAATAACTCAGGTTCATACGTTAACATACTAGGTTCTGTACTTGAGTCGGACTGTACACGCGAATGAACACCATGAGTTACATTACCCTTTTTACATTAAGACAAAATAAATAAAACCGGGAGCGCGAGCCAGTGATGCGAAAAACGTCACCTCAAATCGCGGTTACGGAAGCCTGGCTTTTTCGCTTCAATATTACGCATCAGCAAAAAAGAGGTATTGATCCGTAAAATCACATTATTACAAGTCACAATGTTAACTCGGTTTATGGATGAGGGTAGGTATATTATAATTCCCCATAATTTTAGATTTTGCATAAAATTATAAATCAAGTAATAATAAAGTTATGACTTACGATTAAATGGCCGGAGACCGGACGAGTTTTGGCAACCCGTTCAAAACTTTACAACTCTGTAGTCGATATTTAAGTACGTACATACATTAAACGCGGGCTCCGATTGAAACTTTGCAAGTTTCAGTAACTGAGATTTTTATGGGTATGAGCACACATTGGTCACAATAAGTACCTGTATTAAAAGAAGAAAAGGAGCCATTATATATATTCCTATGCAGTTTGAACAAAGTAATGCCATTATCTAGTGTTTTCAAATTAGCTGCAGATACCTTAAGGTATGCATTTCCTCATGATAACTACCAACTTTCTATGTGGGACTTTGGGAAAAAAATACTTCTCCGTATAAAGTCGATCAGCTGATAGAGCCGCTTTGTAAGAAAATGCAATTCTTTAAAGATTTTGATATTATCTTGAGTCTCATATAGAAAATTGTTCGTTATCATTAACACATGCATAACCTAAGGCAAGTAATTTGAAAACATCATTGTAGGGGGAATCCGCTATGAAACGGACGCGTTATGGAACGGACACTATTGATCTCTTTAAAAAATCTGAACGAACATTTTTTTTTTGGTCCTTGGCAACACTGATGACCATAGATAATGCACCATATGCTCATCAGTGTTGCCAACTTCATTGCGTATTCCTCCTATATATATTAAGCGTGCGTCGGTTAGCTACAAAGTTGTATCTTCGAACAGTAGGTACTGAAATGCATTAACGAGAAAAGTTTACCTGCGCCCAGACCGTGCTAATAGACTTTTCTAATTAGCCCGGGGTTATATCACCCCTCGTGCCCGCATAGCTTCCACGTAGTCACGTTTAACGGTACGCTAAATATTACCATCTAATTACCAGATCGATGGTACAGGTTCAGAATGAAATTGTGAGTGTATATCGAGTCCATTTCGTGGTATAATATTAAATGCTGAATTTGTCTGTTTTGTTTTGTCCTGTCATGCTTGTTATATTTGTCACGAATAAATTATTTGTATTTGTATTTAAATGAAAATATATATTACAGAAACCCTATTTATGACTTTCACCCTTTTATTTTATGGCTCTGTTATGACAATGTATTCCACATTGTCATAAAAGGGTGAAAGTCTGTCTATCCGAATTTAACGAAACTGTAAACAATGTAAAATCAAACATAAATCATAGCAAATATGTAATAATTAAAAGTCTTACATAAGTACGATCATTCATACTTTTTTGCTTTAATAATTAAAACGGTATTTTTAATAACGTTCTAAAACTACGTCAAGTATGTCTGCAATTCCATTAAACTATATTTTATATATTGCACCGTTGCTTTATTTACTGAAAGTAAAGAAAAATTAAAATTTCACCTCTACGGAGTGCATTTTCCGCATGCTTGTATAAAGTCAAAAGAGAAATTCTATTTTCAAATTTCCCCGGTTTCATACCATATTAAACGGGACAGTGATAAAACGGTCAATTTCCGCGGTGATTAAATGTTAATGTTGTGGATGGTTTCGAAGACAGTTTTGAAATGTGGCCCCGCGGCGGGAGCGCATTTAGCGGCGCGAACACTTTCATATTTGATGACTCTGTATTGCGGTATCTGCGAAACACGACAACTACTATTTTCCTCGCTTGGAATATATAATAATATATCTTTTTGTGTTTGCGCATAATCAGTATGTTTAAAGGGATTGTAGAAGAAGCAAACGATAGCTGAGCAGAAAACTAAATTAAACCAAGCAGCTGACTGTGTTTACCAACGGTTTATTGATCACTGACTTATAAATATTTACAATTTTGTATATGACATATTTTTTCAAAATAGAATAGAAGGACAACCAAAGACAATAAAAAAGTATAAATAAATTGTATAAAAACTATGTACAAATACAACCTCAACATTCCACCCCCTTGTGTGCAAAGCACACAAAATTAGCCAGGCCAGGCAAGGACTCTATGTTGTGCAGCCTGACCAATTTTTTAGAGGGTCGACGAAGAAGACCACCTGAAGTATCTACGTCCACCACTCTGACTACACCATCTCTCCCAGGGAACGTCGCAGCGATGCGGCCACGTGGCCAGATACCTCTCGGTAAATTCTGGTCCACAATGATGACTAAGTCGCCAATAGCCAGGTTACGTTCTCTGTTTTCTGCAGTCTGGCGGGGTTGCATAGTTGGCAGAATTTCTTTAACCCATCGATTCCAAAAATGATCGGCTAATCTTAATGCCTTTCTCCAATCGGCACGTCTTAGCAGGTCTCGGTCATCAAGAGCTGCGGGTATGACTTGGTTTGAGGATGAGCCGATGAGAAAATGAAAGGGTGTTAGCGTTTCTGGGTCTTCGGGGCCTACGGGAACATGAGTCAGGGGTCGAGAGTTAACTATGGCTTCAGCTTCATGGATGAGGGTTGCTAGCACTTCTGGGTTTGGTGCTCTTTCTCGAAGAGTTGCGTTCAGTGCGACTTTGACGGAGCGAATTAACCTCTCCCAACAACCACCGAAAGACGGAGCGGCGGCCGGAATGAAGCTCCATTTAATGCCTTCAGACGCAGCAAAATCATTGACTTCTTGTCGGTAAAACTCTCGTAATATTCTATCAGCGCCGACAAAACAAGTACCGTTGTCAGAAAATATCGTAGCAGGCGCCCCTCTCCTTGCAATGAAGCGTCGCAAGCTCATTATAGCTGAATCAGCAGAAAGAGAGTTTACAAGTTCCAATAGCTCTGGATGTCATGCAGGTATACAAGGCCACGTAACGTTTCTCTTGTCTTCGACCAATCGCGGTGTTTATTGGGCCGTAATAATCTAAGCCCGTAAACGTAAATGGGCGACGGTGATGAGCCAGCCGTTCTGGTGGAAGGTTTCCGGTCATTGGGTTCATCGGTCTTGCTCTTCTAATACGACAGAACAAGCATTTGCTGGTAACGCTTCGAACAGTGGTGCGTAAGTGAAGTAGCCAATATCTCTGTCGGATCTCATTCACTATCATTTCATTGTTAGCGTGTCCAGCCCGACGGTGATAGAAATGCACCAGCATGCGCACGACCGGGTGGCGACCGTCTAGGATAATAGGGGACTTGACTTCGGAACTAACACCTTGTACAGCGACAATTCTGCCAGCTAGATGCAGTAAGTTGTCTGATCCCATTCTGGGAGAAAGTTTCGCCAGGCGACTGCTCTTTGGTAACAGGTCTCCACGTTCAATTCGTTGTATCTCGTCATTAAAAACTTCAGATTGCACCTTCTGCAGGACGTGCCTTTCTGCGGCTTCCATGAGTTCCGCTGACAGGGGCAATAGAGTGGTGGACGTAGGTAAATTTGTACGTTGACGAAGACTACTGCTAGGAGCAGCGTGATCTACGCGATTTAAGACCGAGCGAAATTTTGATGCAGCTTGCAAAACGCGAGCAGTGGCACGTAATAGTCGTAGCCAGTCACTGAAATGGCCGAAATCCGCGGTGACAACCAGATGACCAACCACCAGTACAGGAGTCTGAGTCTGTTTGCATTCTTCCTCAACTTTAGGCTGGCCAGCTGGTTCCACAGGCCAGTCCTCCGGGGACTTCAGAAGGAAGGAAGGACCTGAAAACCATCGGTGGTTAAAATTAAGATGCAGCGGCTTGGTGCGCGTAGCATCATCTGCGACGTTCAAGTCCGTCGGGACCCATCTCCAGTCGTGTACACAAGTATTTTCGGTAATTTCTCCGACACGATGGGCCACAAAGGGTTTGAACGTTCGTGCGTCACTTCGAAGCCAACCGAGGACAGTTTTAGAATCTGTCCAAAGAAAAGTTCGAATCGGCTTTTTCTTATGGAATTCTTTAATTGTCACAGCAAGGCGAGAGGCAATCAATGCACCCTGTAATTCTAAACGTGGTATTGAAGTAGGTTTTAGAGGTGAAACTCTCGCTTTACTAGTGACAAACGCGAGCTTGACTGTACCATCGGCATACGAAAATCGCCAATAAGCGACGGTGGCATAGGCAAGCTCGCTTGCGTCCGCAAAAATGTGTAATTCTCTGCGGAGAGGCTCTCCGTTAAGCTTGGCGTACCATCTTGGAATCCTAATACGTGACACGTCAGACAATTCTCTAATCCATTCCTTCCACTTTAAAATTTGAGGCGATGGAAATGGCGTGCCCCAATCAATGTTTGATCGCCAGGCCTCCTGAAGAAGTATACGCCCTTTGACTACTATTGGGCCAAGAAAACCTAGGGGGTCGTAAACTTTCATGAGGTGAGATAATACTTTACGTTTATTAAAACTGCCCTGTAGTGCAAGCCCTTCTAAACCAGTTCTAAAACCTAATGTGTCTGTCACAGGATCCCAAGAAACCCCTAAAACTCGGACGTTGCATGGGTCGCTACCAAGTGGTACGTCAGTACGTTGTGTGGCGCACAATTCAGCCGGCACAAGGTGCAATGCTTCCTGTTCGTTAGAAATCCACCCACACATTTCAAAACATGCATTTCGATGAATGGTTACAACATCGGATGCCAGCTGGGCGGCTTCGGGGATGTCGTCCAGGCTATCCAGAAAATCATCCATGTAAGAGCTATGGATACTTGCTTCAGCTGCCGCTGGATACGAATTTTTATAAGATAATGCATTTTTATGCTTTATATACAGCGCAGTAAAAGGGCTGGACGACGCTCCGAAAATGACAGCTGTCATTCGATATTCTTTTAGAGGTGTTGTTTTCCTAGACTCTATGTCACGCCATAAAAATCGCAGTGCATCCCTATCTTGTTCGCGAATTCGAATTTGAGGAAACATTTCTTTAATGTCGGCAGTTAGGGCGACAGCGCCTTCTCGAAAGCGAAATAAAATTCCTAACAAGTTTTCTAAAAGATCGGGTCCTTGAAGAAGCATCGAATTTAACCAAATGCCTTGGTTCGTAGCTGCTGCGTCGTGGACAACTCTAAGTTTACGTTTTTGTGGGTGATATATTCCAAAATGTGGCAAATACCACCTTACGTTTTCGTTAAAATCACTTAAATTCGTTTTAAAACTCGTTTCTAAATTTATTTTATTGTTATT